>LQNS02001154.1:5404564-5422856 GCA_001587735.2 Parhyale hawaiensis
TGTATAGCCGATGGCAGCGCATACTCTTACCAAACAGAGGCCAAACAATGAGCCGGAATGCGGTGTAACGTGTACTAAGGCTATCAAGCGCTCTCTGTATTTAATTTAAGTCTAGTGATAAACTATGTTTAACATAACTATTGTACCACCCTTGTGAGTATCTAATAAAGTTGATTGATTGATTGGTAGAGGAATAATGCAAAACTTTGCGTCCGGTGGAGAGATTATTTGCAGCAAATTTGCTTAGTGAGATATACACTCCGAAAAGACTCTATTGCGCTCCGTCAGACATACAATCCGAAAGGAAACGATTGTGCTCAGTAAGACATACACTCCGAAAAGAAACGATTGTGCTCAGTAAGACATACAATCCGAAAGGAAACGATTGTGCTCAGCAAGACATACAATTCGAAAGGAAACGATTCAATTATTTTGTAATTGGAAAGGAAACGATTGTGTTCAGTAAGACATACACCCCGAAAGGAAACGATTGGGCTCAGTAAGACATACACTCCGAAAGGAAACGATTGTGCCCAGTAAGACATACAATTCGAAAGGAAACGAGTGTTCTCAGTAAGACATACAATTCGACAGGAAACGATTATTTTCAGTAAAATATAGATCGAAAGGAAACTATTACGCTCGTGCTCGTTAAAGATAGTTGAATTAATTCCTATTTCGGATTAAATAACGAGCAAATATTAAGGCTTAACTCGCTTGAGTCATTCTATATCTCTCGGAGTTTTCTCATTCATCGAAAGAACTTACGCAGCGTTAAAGAAACAGCCCGCAAATTGCAATTTATTGCTATAAAAAACATCGTCACTGCGCTTTAAAAAATTTCACAAACTCTCGGCTGCAGCTATCACCGGAGCCAATTAAAATCACTTTTTTGTCCCTTAGAAATACGCTGGCTTTTTCACCATAGTTATAAGAATTATTTTGTAATATTAGCTGAGGGATTTCAAAATAGAAAATGAAACTGAGCAAGCTAATGATTTCGAGAAGATTTCATGCAGCTTCAGAAAGCTACAAGTTTTTAAGATAAACGTGTAATGTTGAAAAAGTAACAGTTAAAAGATTAAAAAACATAAAATAAAATACTCTGAAAAGTTCTACGGAGATTGGCCTCTAATCAATTCTGCAAATTAAATTGTATTGGGCTTTGGTTCTGCAAGACTATTCGTTCTTTAGTCTGCAGGTTATGTTTTCATTATTGACCATCGTTCACAAAGTAATACCTGTTTATTTTTTATTCCGCCGGAAGGGATCCGAGGAAGTAACAAATTGTGTTGTTATGAAGACTAAGCTTATGCACTCATGACCTGAAAGTTTCATCTCTTTTTGCAGATATTGACAGTTTAATACCCTAAAAAAGCAATCCCTGCCATGGACATACGTCAGAAGTAGATATGCGTCATTGAATTCCTCCATGCAGGAAAAAATTGAACCAATCAACATTCACCGGCACCTGGTAAGCGTTTACGAATCCGTTGCAGTTGGTATCAGCACAGTTAGGAGATGGGTTCGTCGATTTCCGAAGGGTGACAGAGATGCGAGTGACAAATTGCGCTGCGGACGCCCATGCACAGTCACCGCCGCGAAAAACAAAGTGCGCCTCGATCAACTCATTCGCACCGACAGGCGAATTACGGCGAATGACATGTGTATAGTGCTGGATGTGGGTGTGAGTGGGCTGAAAACCACGTCATTTCTATGATACAGTAAAATGTGTGTAATAGGGTTCCACGAATACTCATGCAGGAACAAAAGGACCACCGACGTAATGTGTGTAATAACCCACCAGTGGGTGGTGATAATCGATTATCGATTTTGCAAATATAAAAATAAAACAGGTTCCAGAAGTTCGGGAAAGTTTAAACAAAAATACATGTATACCTTTTGCTGATTACTGCTTTAATATGAGATACACCTACTCACTCTCCATTCGACCATTGGTAGTGACCCATGCATACGAGAGGAGGGAGCATCAATCCCATGCATTCAGGCGGAAAGGGCATCAATCCCATGCATTCAGGCGGAAGGGGCATCAATCCCATGCATTCAGGCGGAAGGGGCATCAATCCCATGCATTCAGGCGGAAGGGGCATCATTGGAAGGTAAATAGCTGAAAAACTAGGTGAAAAGAAATTCAAAGCAAGTATTATTCAATTTATATTTTTTCTGCTGACACCCTGGATCGTTCTCGTTTATGTTTTAAATTTAAGATGTTGTCAACTTTACCATGGCAGGATATTATTCAGGTATATGTGGTTTTTTCTGTTTTTGAACTCAATTTTCGGTCAGGTCTGAAAACATTCGAATTTTTCTATATATATTAAGTTGAACATACACCTTGAAACTTATTTCAACATGTTCAAACAAGCGAGAAAAGAATGGAAATCGAAGACATTAAAAGCCACAACTTTAAATAGTTTGTTCCCAAAAAACTCACTATTTACTTGATGTTGCCTTAATTAGCATTTCTACAGGGTTCAGTAGGCTTAGGAAGAGATACCCAAGGACTTATAGCAGCCACTGGGCTAGGAATTACCGTGATTGGCTGGTGGACGACACATGTGACGCTCATCCACGCTTTTTATAAAATGATACTAGAATGCTCGCGCTGTCAAAAATGACAGCGATGAATTTTGGTGACCTTTCTCCATTGATCAAGCTGTCGCTACTAATCTGCTTCTGCAGGATACGCCAACTCAAATTGCCAGAGGAGATGACTACTCTCTGTTTCAATTCACCTGAGCAGCACTCTCCCACCTTCCCTTAGATGACATGTGACTAAATTAAGTTTTTATTAGTAAGCAGTGAAGCGTCAATGAATTCATTTACATTCCTCGCTGCGTACCTTGTATATTCCATGATATGAGTTAAGTAATTTATAGGCCGTGAACTGAGAGCAAATATAGTTTTGATGCATGGATAAATTAACAAAATCAGATCTCATGGCAGCGCTAAGAAAAGCTGTAAATATGTTCATTGTTTGGATTTCAACGTTGGCTGAAAAAGAAGGGCATGAAATTATAATAGAACGATACGTTTGCCTTCATCTGCAACCCGGTCTATTTTCCGTCCATCAGTGATCAAGGAAGCGTAACAGGATTGCCAGTCTCCAACCTGGCCTAATTATTGCCGGTTTTCTAATAGCGTGACAGAAAACGAACAGATTAATAAACAAAACAACACATAAACAGATGTATACACATCGGATTTTATTGCACTGTCGATTATCATCCAATACTTTCCTGTACAGCTCAAATATCCATGCGTATAAATATTTTATGCTAGCTGGAATTTAATTCTTCAAATGCTATTACCAATTAGTGCTTTTCCGAACGGTATCAATATGAAAACAAGTGTATCAGGTTTCTCCAAAAGTAATGTCCAATTACACGTACAAATGTTTCAAACCAAATTTTATTTAACCTCATCTTATAGATAAGTAACTTTGTGCTATATTCTATCATTTTATTCATTGAGATTATCAAATGATTTTCAATAATTTTCAAAAACTTTTCTTCCATATTTTTCCACCTAAAGGTCACGTAAGAGAAAGTTTACTCGACGAATTTCATGAAGCTGTTGTTGCATGTGCGGCAGCAAAATCTATTCAGAACACCTATGAGGTTGATGTAGCGAATGGAAGAAGTTGCTGGAGGTGGTTTTCTCGCTTCCGAAGTGGTGAATGATTTAACTTTGAATGACAAGTCAAAATTAAAAAAAACATGATTGTACATTATGGAAAACTTTTGTTTTAGAGAACCCTACCATTGCCACTAAGGAACCCACAGAGCACCTAAATGTAGCCCATTCCACTGTGGTCCACAACTATCCCTCCGTAGATCATCTTGGTAGTGGAAACGAAGACTTGAACTATTCAATATAATGAAAATAATCGCCTGGGGAATCGAATCCAGAAGTCGGCAGTTACACTGTTCCTATATAGCTCATAGAGTGCCGGGGCGTATGTTCCCATCTCTCTTTAGTAATTTGCCTTTTGGTTCGTCTACTGCCGCCTATCTAATCTAATCTAAAACATATATATGTATTTAACCTCATACTTTTCTTTTAATCGGACACTACTTTCACCCCACCCTTATAATACTATGTCTGCACAACGCTGATATCAACACTGAACACTTTCTAGCGCTTCCCTCAAGTTAAAAATTTCCACTAAGTATGATTTTCTTTATGGCAAAATTCCAATTATCCTCGGATTGAGTTCGTACTTCCCCTCAAAACTCCAGGATTTCTAGTACTCCATCCGCTGTCTTTGACCAATTAAGACAAGGGAAGTTCCATGACCAGCGGAGCCTCTCAGCCAGGCCGCGAGAAATGGCGGCGAGGAATTGGAACTGTCGTGAGCTACTTTCGCCATTTCCGATACGGTTATTTCTGTCTTTTCTTACCCGCTGTTCTTGCGGTTTTACGCACGTTAGTTTTGGTCTATGACCTTCCCACTTTTTTGACTCCTATATTTCTTTCATCTTTTTGTCACATTGTCTTACAGTTCCATACACCCTATACTGTTGTATCACTTTTGGTATTTTCAGGATTTTTATTTTTACCATTTCTAGCCCCATCCACTTGCACTTCCATATACGTTGTTGTTGGTCTTTTTAAGTTTGCAGTACCTGGCACATCTATTTCCATTGTTTCTGGTCCATTCCTCGTAAAATTTCATACGAATTACTACAGGTTTCTTCCCCTACAGTTTCCGTGACATTTAATTTCCGTTAGTTCTCGACAACTGCTTTCCTAGTTTCCTAGAAATTAGTGCTGGCTGATCTATTCACATGTTGCGTCTGATCCACTCATTTCTATCATTCCTCCTCTTCCACACATTCGTCTCCTGCCTTTCCGGATCCTTTTATGTTATCGTTTCCAGTATGTTTATTTCCGTCATTACTGGCCCTGTGGTCTTCATTTCTTTCATTTCTGGCCCATTTTGCATCTATTTTCACCTTTTTCTGGCCCATAGTCAGTAATTTTCTGCACATTAATTTATCTTCACCATTTTTATTCTCTCCCATTCTCCTCATTTCTGCCCCCTCTTCTCCCTCTTCCTATATGCAAAAATGCTGATTTCTACCACTTTCTAAACTCCATAATTACCAGTTTTAGTACCTACATTGCCTTCGGTTTCATCTGTTCATTCATGCCAACGAATTATCCTTGGCCCCGCAACATCACAATTTCAATTACGCAATAGCCATTGCAATCATTTCTGGTCCTTTTTCCTAAACAATAATTGCTGCTCATTAGCGCCATTTCCCACCATTTGCAATAAGACTTTAGACGCATTTCCGTCAAGTCTAATTATTTTTAATCATTTACAATTCACTGTCATATCTGACCCTCGTCACCATTGCCGATGCATTTCTGTCATATTCAGCCCTCTTCTTCCTAATGTTACCGACCCATTCTTTCACTCCTCATCCTATTCCTCTAGTCATATCCGGCACATGTCACAATCATGCACCGTGACCTCCAACTTATTACCGTAATTTCCATTTGCTCGACTAAGTTGCCCAACTTCGCCCGAATTCAGAAAGTTTCCCGCGAAATGGTGCTGGACTCAGGAGTACAACAGCGAGCCTCTCGTGGATAATAAAATTCCTTGGCCAGCGGTTTGTTTACAACTCGACGGCTTGCTTATACGTACTCCTCATCGCCCTTAACACATAGTAAGTAATTATTGTTGGTTTAAGCTCTCCAGCAAAGGCGTCTTAATAGAAGAAGAAAGAAGGGACGTATAGTATGTAGAAAGAAACGTGGAGCCAATGCACAACGGTATTCTCAAACAGGATCAACGCGAGCGGAACCAGCCAATCCGGAGCGAAAAAAAATATGAACGGAGTATTATCATCAGGAGTATACTAATGGAAGGAAGCTAAGTGGGCACGGAAGACAGACGTCCAGAATGCCTAGCAAATGCTAGTTTCAAAGTAATCCCTGGAGTCCCAGGAGTGCGACTCCCCGGGTCATTGGATTGGCGAACTTACGCTAACCTAACCCTATAGCCCATCTTATGCCCTTTGAGGGGTTTCACGGCTCTTTTACATGTTTATGTAAAATCTTTCATCGTATGAATTTCTAACTCGAGCCTAA
Organism: Parhyale hawaiensis; assembly: GCA_001587735.2. Taxonomy (NCBI): domain Eukaryota; kingdom Metazoa; phylum Arthropoda; class Malacostraca; order Amphipoda; family Hyalidae; genus Parhyale; species Parhyale hawaiensis. The sequence goes on from LQNS02001154.1 coordinate 5,410,691, forward strand.
TAAAAAGGTAAAGTCAACTTCACCACCCAAACTGCTGGGAAATCCACACGCACGAGTACGAGCTATGGATATGGGCCAGCTGGCCTCAGGGGAGGAGGGGGGTGCACGTCACGGATCGTCAAGATATGGCTCCATCGACGGAAAGTTCTGACGCAACGACCCGTGCCCCCTTACTCTCCCATTTCAGAGAAAGTTAGTACCCGCACGGCAGCTACACAACTATTAACTGCTAAGTCAGCATGTTACGGACTGCAAGAGCTCACTTGTCTAGGTAGGCCTCGAAACCTACAACGTCCAGTGTCACGAATTCGGCACTCTAGGCTGCTGCTACCACGGGCCTGGAACTACTTTATTACGCAGTTCTACGAGCTGGGCTCACTGCTTTAACTTAACTGTTAAAAACACGTTCAACTTCCCTCTGAACTGGGCCCTTAAGTTTTAACATGTGCTCGCCGTGCTCTACTCGGAGGGGCCATACCATGTAATCGCGCGCTCAACTCATCAGCGGATGGTCCGGATGGTCACGCCATACTTCGACATCTGAGGCCAAAAAGACTGGATTTCTTGTGGCACCTCCTCCACCTGCCCCTGCGGAAGGCTAATATATCTCCTGATCTCTTTCCTATCTCTCACCACACCATTCGGGTACTCCAAACGCACCACCGACAAGGAAGGACAATGTAAACACTAGCACTTCCCACTTCCCCGCCCCCTCCCCCCTCCGGAACCTCCACGTAATGGAAACCGCAGCCGGCGTAACCACAACAACATGCACAATGGAAAGTTGATAGGATAGACGCCAGTGGAGAGGCTCAAGTTGCGTCCTACGAGCTGAACATTCGCTCATAAGTTGAGCGTGTGAGTACAGTATGATCTCGGCATAAGTTAAGCGGCTCAAAGGTGCTCAGGGACGCATTTAAGACATCGATAAAGGAAAGTTTCGAAAGCTTCATGGATTCACTACGTACCCGTGAGACTGGCTCGGTAAAGTCCATCCAGGCCCACTCGTTTGGAACCTCAGACTTGAACCTAGAATCCACCACCTACGTGACAGCCGGAAACTTGACCACGCTCCGTAAAATGGAATTTCCAGCCGTCTGAAGTGTATTTGGCCTGCTTTTAACACCTGCAACACGATTCAAAGTGGCGATACCAACGATCTTTTCTGAGGTTTTGAAGCAGTGGGTTGGCTTAGATCGACTTTGGTGAGCTAGTCGATGGAGCCGCTATAACGGTTCGCAGATTAGGTTAGGTTAGGTTAAGTTAGGTTAGATTAGGTTAGGTTAGGTTCGATTAGGTTATGTTAGGTTACGTTAGATTAGGTTAGGTTAGGTTAGGTTAGGTTAGATTAGGTTAGGTTAGGCTGGTATCCTGCCTATATAACGACTACAGGCACGGTCGACCAGGCACCGAAATTAAGCCTTCGAGGCTTGACTTGTCCCAAACTTCTGGCAGAAGCTTTGGCTTCGTCACACTGAATCGTGTTGCAAGGGTACGAAGCAACGCGACGTGATTACATAAAGCCGTCTGAAATCTCCATTTTAGGAGAGAGATTGAGTTTCTGGAAGTTTCAGGTGCAAGAAGCTATAGAGGACCAATGTCTGAAACGCAGCTCAGCGAGTCAAAGCAAGCGCACTTGCGTCGAGTTTCGAACCAATCAATCTTTGAAAACTTAATTTCGGCGCCCAGTCGAACGCGCCCTTTATGTGTCCCCACAATCTCTCAATTTTGTTGTGCCGTGCTTTCTCACTAATTCTTACAAATTTTGTTCGATTTTTTGTTTGACATTGTTGAGTTCTAGTTTAGGGCTGCTTTATTTTTCATTCGTTTCTTTCCTTTAAAAAAACTAGCTTTGAAGATATTTCAAGACCAACAGTATTCATTTGTAATAGAGGGTGAATTGAGACTATAAAGAAAAGAGCTAAAACTAATAAAAAATGAGTCAATATAACATATAATCATTGAAACAAATAAGCGAGACACCAGCGCACGTGGAGACTTTAGCAACTGTGCTAAATTAAAGCAGGGACTAGAGGCACATTGAAATCTGCCTCATATCGTCTCTATTTTCGCACCGATGAAATGACAAGTCTACCTGATGAACAAAATACAATAATTTGCGTTTCCTGCATTATACGTGTGCTAATTAACCATCGTAACAACTTTAGCTTACGAAATTTAACTGCCAGCATCATTTCTACGGGATAAGCAAGTGCCCTCCCGTCTACCCTGACGGCACTTGCCTGATTGCATATAAACAACCCAAAAACTGATTTACTTTGCTCTCAATAACGAAAACAGAAAGAAAATACCCCTCCCCCAGAACGACTAGTTTATTCCTAGTTTGGCATAAAACCCCTCACACTACATACCCGAGAGGTAAGATGTTGTAAACCTGGCCATGGTTGACAGTTTACCACAGCGTTTCACAGCAACTGTTCACAGACTTTAGGTGTGGTAAAGTGAGCCGGCAGCAATTTCAAACTTACCACACAGCCCTCTTCTCACACTCCCCCGGAAAATATTCGCCAGCTGCAACAAAGAACGGTTTGTGGCCCCATTGCAAAGTTGCTCAAAATGCCCCAAAGTTCTGACAATGGCGGACAAGTTGTGCAGCAGCGGCGGCGGCGCTAAGTTCAAAAGGGCAAAAATTGAAGTACACTTCGAGAGTTTCAACTTTGGTGTTCTCGAAAGTGATCTGAAGCGGCGCTAAAGTTTGATCACGCTCCCTTTATATGTTCATAATTATTTCCCGTCGAATCTCGCTCAGATTGTTATTGTTGCATGGCGAACAGGGTATAGCAAGAAACGACCGATGTATAAACAATGTAGGTGCCCTTTGCATTTGCTTCACAAGTTGATGGGAATTTTGCATACCACCAATGAGGAATGGCAAATACCTTGATGAACAATGCGCATGTCGTTTACAGCGGATTTGTATTTTGTCTGCGCACAGAAAATTAAAAGAATGCTGATACTTAAATAACACATGCTGAAAGAGGTGTGCGAAAAAAGCAATGGTCTGACAGCGATGCGTTATATCTAGCATCACTAGTGGCTTACCATTTGGGTGGGATGCAAGACGTGAGATGCGGTATAGTGTGCTTATAAGTTCAGTAGCGTTAACATGTAGTCCATAACTACTGAACTTATAGGCCCATTTTCTCCTCGTTTTGAAAATGAGTGGTGAAAATTTCGAAACAAGGTGTGCTATTAGGTGCTGCTTTACAGTCGGACGCACTGGCCGTCAATGGTAATGACAAGTGGCACGGGGAAGGGTCACTTTTAACCGTCCTAAAAAGTCAAAACTTTTATCTCTCCCTACGCTCTTTATAACCCTCGAACGAAGTGAGAGAGGTGATAATGTTTTCGTTGAAGATTTAATTGTATAAATATACATATAAATATATTCGGTTAAAAATAATGCCATAACGTAGGTTAACGATAGCTTTATTTATTTTCTCAAGCTGTGATAGCTTTAAAACAAGGTTGTTATCTGCAGTCAAGTAAAACAGTTGACCGGTGCTGAGATCGTCGTACGGTTACTGCTGTGTAGGCGTAGTGTCTTTCATGTAGTTGAAGTTCTATAATTTCTGCGACGTGGAAGTGAATTAATATCTGATTGTGCGAAAAAATTGTCTCTTATATATAAGCTTTTTAGCGCGTAGCATGTTGCTGGCCTGTTACTGAGTGGTGCGCGGCGTGCCTGAGGAGCCAATCACGTGGCGGGATTGCCCCTCGCTGTTGCGGCTGGTAGCTCTCCGTGTAACTTAAGAACGCGGCTAGTTCCTGTTGTTTGTCTATTGATGATTGGTTTCAGGTTTCGAATGAGGAGGGATTCAATTAGCGGAAGGCGTAGGCTGTCGTTGTTCTGTTGTAGTATTTTAGTTCCAGTTACTAGCATATCTCTGGTCAGGCTTGAATCGTGGTGCTGCTGCATGTGTGCTTTAATTCCGCTTGATTGTAAATGAAGGGTGAGCCGTCGGAATAATGTGGTGGTGGTCATACCGATGTATGAGGTTTTCTGGAGCTTGCAGTCCCCAGCTTTACAAGTAAACTCATACACCACGTTGGTTCGTTTTAAGTCCTGCTTCTCGCCGTTTGGGTTGTTGCGCATAATGAAACTGCTGATGGTTGAACTTTTGTAGTAGATGTTAAGTTTCAAGCTGTCGTTATTGTTGATGCATCTTGTGTTTGTCTCTACGATGTGCTTGGGGATCTTCTCGTCAGTTCTGTATGCTTTAGACATTTAATTTTGATAAAAGACAGTATGGATGTTGCTAGAGTTTGGTTCTTTACTGCTTTGAACAGCATTGTCTACGTAGTGTCGCAAAATTGTATCAAACTGTCTGTTGGGATACCCGTTGTTGATGAGAGCTGGTTTAGTTCTCTCTATCAGGCGGAATTAAAGCACACATGCAGCAGCATCATGATTCAAGCCTGACCATAGTTATGCTAGTAACTGGAACTAAAATACTGCAACAGAAGAACGACAGCCTACGCTTTCCGCTAATTGAATCCCTCCTCATTCGAAACCTGAAACCAATCATCAATAAACAAACAACAGGAACTAGCCGCGTTCTTAAGTTACACGGAGAGCTACCAGCCGCAACAGCGAGGGGTAATACCGCCACGTGATTGGCTCCTTAGGCACGCCGCGCACCAATCAGTAACAGGCCAGCAACAAGCCAGCTTATATATAAGAGACAATTTCTTCACACAATCGATGTTAATTCACTTCCACCCAGCACATACGCCAATCCTAATAAGCCTGATGATGACCTTCGCCAAGGTTAAAACGTCGCAGAAATTATAGAACTTCAACTACATGAAAGACACTACGCCTACACAGCAGCAACCGTACGACGACCTCAGCACCGGTCAACTGTTTTACTTGACTGCAGATAACAACCTTGTTTTAAAACTACCACAGCTTGAGAAAATAAATAAAGCTATCGTTAACCTACGTTATGGCATTATTTTTACCCGAACATGTTTGAATGAAGGGTTGCTCCCACACTACTCAAATATATATATATATATTTATTTATTTGTATGTCTGTCCACCCAATAAGTGGTCGAAGAAGTTGAATAATCTTTATTATTTTTTGTAGAGAGTTTGGTGGATTGCCCTAGATGTGACCCAGGTCAAAAAACTGTCCCTAGCTGGTCACAAAATATGACGGCGTTGAATTTTCTCCACCGCGGCGAATTTGCCTCCTGCGCGGCAGATTGTCTGGAGAATGGGCGTTCTATTTTTTTTTATGTTGGTATTGAAGAGCTAATCCATGGAAAGAACGCAGCTGTGCCCTAGCCTCGTTCATCGAAACTGACTTCGTTGAAGTTGTCCCCTACCGCGGGTGATGGTCTTACGCCACCGAGGCGTTCTAGTTTAATCCTGCGAAAGGTTTACTGAAAGATTGTCAAACAAACTTTGCTTATCATGAGTTTTGAGTTCATAGATCAAAATCCGCTAAACGATTGTGTGTCAAATTCCATTTTACCTCTATCATTCCGTCAATCACCGATCAACAAGCAGAAAAACACAGATTTTTCGAATTTTTCATCAATTCTTATAGTCGAAGGTGGTCCGCAGCGAGGGTCATCTTCAATCGAATTTCGGCGTGCTAAGAATGCCTCAACTGACCTGAGAAACTTCGTTCCTTGATAAAACACTGTCTTCATGTGCTTGTGGAACTTTATCGACAGTTTAAACTTAATTGTGCTCCAGTCTAACATGACTAAGAATTTTTGAACAAATTTGTTGCCACTCGATCGTTTCAAAGCAAACTAGAAAAAAAAAAACTGTCCACAAAACCAGCTGACTCGTCTCTCCTGAATCTGAGCTCATATTGATGGCTCATTAGATGTCTGCATTCCATAAGAAGGGAAGCCAGTAATGTTACCATATCTTTAACGAACTGCTCCTAGTCTCATCTTTTTATTTTCACACATCATTCCTAAATGCTGTTGGTGACTTATTAGTTCCATTAGCTTTTCATTGGGTGCAAAATATAGCAGAAGAGTATAATGATATGACACACGGCACCATGCAAATGTACTGGGTGCCTTTGTAATTTTTATCAGTGCAGCAATATGACATGTATGGTGACGTCAGAAAAAGCTCGACGCAGGAATATTTTCATAGCATTCAAAAATACGCTAAATTTTAGGTTACTGATCATACTATACTATACAGAATAGATCAAAAAATCTCCATGTAATTATTTTTATACAATTTTTAAAGTATCAGTTAAATTAATGGCGGCTTTTATTCATTAGAAATAAAATGAAATAAAATCAGAAGGCAAAAGTAGGTCCGCATAATTGACAAAATGCTATTTAATGAGTTTTTAGTCAATATTATGTACAATGTTGAGTTGTACATACCTAGACCATAATATTTCTGTGACTTGATGGCACGCAATCTCTTTGGTAAATTTTCATGAAACTCCTCGATTAGTTTCCTACAAAACCCCTGCGACGAGGCGTACCACTTCTCTTCAATTTCTGTCCACAGTTCATCAACATTATAAATATTTTAGTTGAGTAACTGGTTCAAGATATAATGCCATATATTCTCTACTGGATTCAACTCTGGTGACTGGGCTGGCCAATCCTTGCATGCAGCGCCATAGTTCTGAAAGAATCTCCTGACCGTGGCCGCTGTGGGTATTGGGGCACTGACCTGCATTAAGATTGAATTCACTGGTATATATCATCGTAATGAAGAACAAAATGCCGTGCTAACACGTCTACGCATTTGAATGAAATAAACCGGCCTTGTAAACGAAACAGAGGCCCTGGGCTAGGAGCGGTGATTACTCCCTATACAATGGCAGTACCTCCGACTCCCACTTACACCTTGCGTTGAAACAGTACACCTTCAACGAAGTTTTTCATCTTTCTTCGTCGAACAATCTGCCTGGGTTAACGACCTCGCTTTTGTCACTAAATACCACTCTTCGCCACTAATACACATCACGATCCTTATGTTACGAATAGTAAAGATTTATCAAATAGAACTTAAGTGTGTACGTAAATATAAATTTTGTGAGACTAGGAAGGAAGTTAAATCTCAAGTAAATAGGTATATCAAATAAATAGTCTTCCACTACATGAAACATTCTAGCTCGCTTTACTATATTTGATAGTAAAAGCCTTTGTAGGAAGTTTAGGCAGTTCATCCAAAGTGTAGGCAGTTGAGGCATCTGCTTAGTGTAACAGTATGTAAACAAATATTTAAACAAACAAACAAATATGTAAACAAATACGCTCTCGCCAACGAGAGTCGTTCAGAAAATTTTTGTGCTGTTGGAAGTAGAGGGAAGATTTAAGAAAATAGTTAGTGATAGCCTAGGGCGAGCACACATTTCGCGTTCCCTTGTCCCCGCGGGGGGAGAGGCGATTCGCGTTCCCTTGTCCCCGCGGGGGGAGAGGCGATCTTGGCTCCGCTATTTGGGGGAAATTTGGCTTTCCCTTTTCCCCTTGCTCAGTAATCCCATGAAGCAATAGCCTACCGCGCTTGGTAATTACTAAGTGTTGTGCGCGTTTCAATAGTTAATGTGTACAGCTTATTACCCCGGAGTGATACGAAGTGAAGTGTTTCCCATGCACGAACTAAGTTGCGTATGTGTGCTCCGTAGCATCGTCGATTTTGCTGCTGATACCTCTGATATTCTTCCTTGAGTGAGCACTTTGTGCCCTTGAGCATAGCTTCATTTTGTAAACTTGCAAATGCTTTCATCTAGTCCAGTGGAGAACTACACTTGCGTGCGTAAAGGGGGGGGGGGCACAGGGGGCACGTGCCCCCCCCCCCTTAGGAAAATCCTGCGTGGGCCGCAGGAGAACCATGTTTTTTTCTAGTCTCAACAGTGAAACCATGGCCATGCCCATTCAATGAGCAAAGTCTCAATTTAAAGTACATGCTGATATATGCGCTCCAGTGTCTGTATTCGTTAGTCATTTCCTGCAACAGTGCAGTCTTATTTCATTGTTAAAGACATTCATTACAAACTGTAGTATTCAACGTGAAGGTGTTTGTAGTCGTGCTCAAAGCAAAGTATTTTCCATAGTTGTAACAAGAGTTTTGCGCAAGAACCATCGTCCCAAAGCCCCGTGTCCTCTATTACTAAACTGTACCTGCGTATTCCCTTGAAGTCGCTCGAACAAGATTTTATCCTGTAATTCGTGAAGAAGTATAAGTTTGTATGCAGAGGCTCAAGTGTCCAAATTGCAGTGTGTGGAGTAGCAGGGTGCGACTATATTGGCGGAGGTCTCCAATTACGGTGCGAGTCCCAAAATGTCTGCCGTGCAGCGTCATCGCTTCAGTAATCTTTGTCCCAAGAGTAGGAAACTTTTCCGGTCAGTGTTAATTTTAACCTCAAACAAGTGAATTTTTTGGTCTCATTACTGAATTTTCTGTTTATTTCGTTTGCTTTGATAAACTTTCGTCTTTAATATACCAGTAGTTCAAGTTACATTCATTACGTTCTTCCCGTGTCATATTTCTTCAGTACATCATGCTTTATTTTGATAAATAACAACTTTTTAGCATACTTTGATTTGTATTAGCAATTACCTAGATTATTTGACATAAACATTCCTTTGATGGAAAGAATGTCAATAAATTCATCCAATTCATAATGTGTGTAAACACTTAAAGATAAAGATCCACGTTAGAAATGCGCAAACTACTAAACAACTGGAGAATACTGCAGGCAAAAATTGGCTGAAGTTCTCGTAAATCTTACAAAAGAATCTTGAAAAGATTTGGAAAGTCGTTAGACGCTGACAATTACTTTCGAATTGCACAGTTTGTAAGTATTGTGCAATATTCTCTTGTTTAAATCATTTTCATATATCCTCTAATTACCAACTATGTATAATTATAGTGTGTAAAAAATAGGCCTACTTATTTAAAGTAGGACTTATCATTTAATGCACTGACGTAAAATGATATGTATCCAGGGTAAATTTATTCATACACTACAGAAGCGCTCTGAGAGTGCATACCTCCGCCAAACAAAGCAGTGTTGCCGAAATACTCAAATTGGTCCTGAAAAGAGGTTTATCGCCACCTAAGTTTTTTCGCTTATTTGTGCTTCTTCACAATAAATAAAGTTCCAGTAATTTTACTGGAGATTCGCCCATGACTATTTGAGCTAAATTCTGAGCAATACTTAGACCAGCATATAGTCAAATTCACAAACGGATGACCGATCATTACCAAAATTTGGTCACTCGTGCCTTCTAGCGTTTCTAACAAGTAATGTAAATTTCACGAAGATCCGTCCATTACTTTTTATCACCCGCGAACGAAGTGAGAGACGTGATAATGTTTTCGGTGAAGCTTTAAGTATATATATATATTTATATAGCTAAATCGTACTTTACCTGTAACGGAATGTAATTAATATCGGCATTAAGTGTCATCTTGTGAAGTTAGGTGTAACGTTTAACTTTACACCTAATGGCCGGACAGCTCCGCGGGGCTTTTCTAGTACGTTTTCCGGTAGATTAAAGCGCTAGGCCTTCCTTAGTCCGCCACCACCACCGACCACCACCACCACCACCCTACTACAGAGCCCCTTCAAAATAGTAATGAGCTCCAGCTCATGAGGTTACGTGAGGCCAGGACTGGTTCCTGTCACATCCGGAAGTGTTTTCAAAGAATGTGTGTGGGTTTTAGTGTTTTTATAGGTCTTAGTGTTTCAGCGAGAATTTTTTTAGGGGGTTATTACTGTTCTTCTACTTGGCGTCCATCTTTGATTGACCTTACTTAGCGTCAATCTTTAGCAGAACCAGTCCTTGACATTACCTAAAGTTGATGAGAACGAGCTCATTGGACGTTAGCAGAACCAGTCGTGGCCTTCACCTAACCTAGATAAGAACGAGCTCATTGGCCTAAACCTAAACCCTGCATTAGTTGAAAAAATACACTTAATTAATGACACAAACTTACGCTTAACGAACCAATTACACTTAATGTAGCACTTAGATATGTATATATATATTTGTAAAAACATAGATTTGTCTGTCCACCCAAAAGTGGTCGAAGGAGTATAGTAAAGTTAATGATATTTTGTAGGGAGTTTGGTGGGTTGACCTAGATGTGATGCATGCAAAACAACTAGGGATAGCTTGCCATCAAAAATGACGGCGTTCAATTTGCCTCCAAGGAGGCAGATCGTCTTTAGCCACAAGGCGTTCTATTTTCCTGTGTTATTATTAAGAAAGCTCATGCTACTAGGGGCTTTGCCCAACTTTTGTTGGACATGGCATCCATATGAGAATATAGGATTGGCTGGCCATCAAAAATGACTTCATTGAATTTTACCCCCACCGCGGGTGAAGGTCTTACGCCACAAGGCGTTCTAGTCGAGTTATATTCTGACAAACTAGAACGCCTCGTGGCTTAAGACCATCACCCGCGGTAGGGGAAAATTCAACGGCAGTCATTTTCGATGGCCAGCTAATCCTAGTTTTTCAAAAGAATGCTGTATCCAACAATGTTACATCGCTAAGCCCCTACTATATTACCTCCTTAATAATAACATAGGAAAAAATAGAACACCCAGTGCTCCAGACGATCTGCCGCGGTAGAGGCAAATATACCCCGGTGGAGAAAAATGCATCGCCGTCAATTTTTATTGTCAGCTAAGACTAGTTTTTTAGCATGAGTCACATCAGGTTAACCCACCAAACTCCCAACAAAAAAATCATGAAGATTGTTCGACTCCTTCGACCACTTATTGGGTGGACAGACAAGTATTCAAATATACTTAAATCTTCAACGAATACATTATTACCTCTCTCACTTGTTCGCGAGTGAGAAACATCTAGGCGAACAGGCGGACTGACAAACAGATCATCACAAAATTTGGTCATTTGTTCTTTGCAACTTTCCCAATACTTCCTGTAAATTTCATAGAGCTCCGTTCATAACTGTTTAAGTTATAATATCAATAAAAACAGTCAGACAAACGAACAAACAACCGTGTGGACGGATCTACGCCAAAAGTTTATTTTCTGTTCCTTTTAAGCTACCACCGATTCCTTGCAAATTTCATAACTTGTGACTTATTTTGGAGGCAGACAGGCAAAGAGATAGACAAACTCCAACAAAAACATAATCTTCTTGGTAGAAATATGACTACACACATATAATGTATAGTATGTATATATAGAATAATTTACATTAAAGATATTATTTGTAAAATATGTGCTTTCATAAGTCAAAAATATGACTGGCCGCTAATAACATTGCATGAAAATAATATGAGTGTCAGTTGCAGTAAGAATAATATTTTTCCTTGTAATGGAAATCATATGGACTACTCATAAAAAGAGGCTTACATCAACATAGTGTAGACTTCACTTGCAGATGTATTACTTACTTCATGATATAATATTCCTCAGAAGACTAATAATTGAAAGTCAATTCTTGAAGTACACTTGCGGCTTCCCAGAATCGTTTAACGTTGTCTTTTACACGTGGCTGCTACACATGGCTGCTACACGTGGCTGCTACACATGGCTGCTACACGTGGCTGCTACACGTGGCTGCTACATGTGGCTGCTACACGTGGCTGCTACACATGGCTGCTACACATGGCTGCTACACGTGGCTGCTACACGTGGCTGCTACACATGGCTGCTACACGTGGCTGCTACACGTGGCTGCTACACGTGGCTGCTACACGTGGCTGCTACACATGGCTGCTACACGTGGCTGCTACACATGGCTGCTACACATGGCTGCTACACGTGGCTGCTACACATGGCTGCTGCGTAGTAAGCAAAAATAAAAGAGGCATAGCACGTACATCAGTTAGAAAAAGATTAGGAAAACGATACACCCTGTCTGAATACCAGCAGGTAACTGATGAAATTTGAAATGAAACATAAAGGTCTAGCTTTATTCCAGCACATTGAAAATGTGTTACGGGGTATGTAATAAGAAATAAGATAGTGATATAATGAAAGAATAAATCAATAAAGATTGCATGAAATAAAGTTCCCACTGTAAATGTATGATTACGAACGAATGAATGATCCAGTTGATCATTCTCGGAAAGTAGCACATGATAGAATTGTACCTATGAAAATAATATAGAAAGAAAACATAGAGAGAGTTAGACATGTCCCCAAGGGGCGAGCTATT
>LQNS02001154.1:5441188-5451581 GCA_001587735.2 Parhyale hawaiensis
GAGGAAGCCAGCGGGGGTTTTCCTGAAGGGCTAACTTACTGCCGTCATTTATCGCACATGTGCACCAGTCATTTAATAACCCAATATGCCGTCATTTACAATGACGGCTCGGGACACTAGTAACTGGTAATTCACGTTTCTAGTTTTCCGCCGTGCGGCCCTTTTTTTTTTTTTTTGGTAGTCGCAAAACGAAAAAAAAATCAGTCCTGACCTTCATCCTTTTTAGCTAAAAAAAAGACGATCTTACATAAGCCGAAAACAGAGATGGGAAGTTATTGTTTTACGGCTCGCCTGAACACCCAAACTAAGATTATATCGTGAACTAAAATGGTTGCGGGGTCGGTGACCTTAACCCTACAACAAGCTAGGAACGCATACCACGGGTCACAAAGCCCTTTTCAACCTTCTCCCCCCTCCCCCCAGAAAAAAAATGTTCAGCGAGGAGACTTAAAGAAAGACACTACTGTCACAGGACCCAATAATAGAGGAATTGACAAACCAATAATACAAAAAATAAGAATAATAATAACTTCGGGTTTCTCTTACCAAACCAGAAAATTTAAGCAGAGATGATGTAGAGCTTCTTTCAAGTAATTCATTGAGATGAATTGGTATAGTCATCATATAATGAAAATCGAAGTACAAGCTTCTATTTATATTATACATAAAAATTACAGATTTTTGGACAAGTCATCTGTATTAAAATCAGTATATGTCGTTTAAGTAGGAGTATTTCATAACAAACAAATACGCATACTTGATGATCATTCATCATGACGCCTTTTAGTTATATTCCTTTTCCTCAACCAATGCCGGGCCCACACAACACAATCGTACGCTCAACTGATGAGTGGACCTTCCCGTTACAAAGTGAAACTCGGCAGCATATATACGGTAGCACGAACGCCATGCGAGTTGAACTGTTGTTCATCAGGGCACCGTGCGATTCCTGCAGTGTGGTCCAGGCTTTAGTAGTCCAACGGCATGTTCGATTGGGTACCGAAATTAATCCTTTAAGACTTGACTTGCCCTAAACTTCTGGCAGGTGCCGCGCCTTCGACCCGCTGATTAAAGCTACAGGCGCTGACGCTTAATCGATTACATTCGGGACTCGCAAGAATTCAATCGTAGTCCCTAAAATAGCATTTGAAATCGGTTCAGCATCATCAGTTTTTTCTCACGCCTGCAACGCTATTCAAATTGACGAAGTCATAGTTCCTGTCTAGAGTTCCGGACAAGCTAAGCCTATTGGGCTTGGCTTAGATCGACTTATATGACCCAATCGAACACGCCTCGTGTTTACAGCTAAATTCTCCACCGGTTTATGGTGAAGTCAAGCACTGCGATGATCCATTCAAGCAGCAAGCAACAAGTTCCCTAGCCTTCGACTGTTAATGATTTTTCGATTTAGTTATCGACTTTTTAGAAGTTCATGCGCTGGGTTATGCCTATCGTAAGCAACAGTAAGGGTAGGTTCAGACGCCCGTCAGTTGACCGCGTTTTCTGATCTAATCGTCTAAATGACTTGTTTTTGCCTAGGAAAAGACTTAATAAAATGTTAGCCTTCACGTCAGCTGGTATAGCAAATGTCGCTTGTAGAGCTTTTGATAACTCTTGAGATTTTAGGTGAATTAGAACTCAGAAATCAGTACACTTTTGCCGCTGTATAAACGACACAATAATGCATTCGGACGATTGGCTGAAAGACAACGTTCAAAAGACTAACGTGTGAAGCTGTCTCACTTGAGCACACAAACGTTGGCCCTGGACAGTCTCTTGTAGAACCATGTTGAATCTAATTATAGGTCAAGAAATTATTCATTTCCACTTAGTTAATTATTGTTGTAGGAACGAACCAACCAAAGCAAGAGATTGGACAGCTAATAGCAATTTTTCTTGCTACAAGTTAGCCCCGAGGGGATAGACGCCAGGCTGCCAAGCGCTGCAGAATTCAAGAAAATATTAATAATGGCAACTTAATCCAAGGTTCAGTCTGTCCTGCAGAGCGGACACGATGTATGATTTATAACCGCTTCAGAAAGATGTTTATCATTTAGCTTATATGCGAGCTCTATGGATCATAATTTCCGGATATTTTCCATAACTATTTTTTAGCACAAACATTTCTCAGCATATGAAAGTAAGTTACTCGCTGCTTGTGGTCGACACCATAAAAGGCACTAAAGGACGCGACTGACGGATCGACGCTGGGGCGAGAACACTTCGTCTCACCTAGAGAGTTTGACCATTTTATCAAGGCAGTTCGGTCGTGGTCAAATTCCTCTATAGCGGTGCCAATTGTATGGGCATTTCTGAGATATCTCTATATACAGGCAGTGGGCGGGGCTAAGGTATGGGCCGAACAAAATCTCAGAAATACTGATAGAATTGGCAACGCTATAAAGGAATTTGACCACGACCGAACTGCTTTGATAAAATGGTCAGACTATAATAGCTAATATTTAGGTTTAAGTTATGATTGACTACATTAGGACGATACGGACTGATAGAAATCAGAGCGAGATCACTTCGTCTTTCCTCGTTACTATGCAGTATGGCGCCTTGTATCTATGTAGTAAGGCTAACAGAGAATGCGATGGCGTCTCTTTTCAGCATTCTAATTCTGACTCCATATGACGTGCAGATGCGGACTATAGATCTGTTCAAAACGCCAGACTCGTAAGATGGTACATAATAATTTACATTTAAATCTAAAAACCAATACAATAGAAAGCGGTAAGAGAAAAGAGCTTCATTTAAAAAAAACGTAATAAGCAATTATTCAAGTTTAGTTACCAAGCTTGTACAGTAACTTTGAGCAAAAACAAAGGACTTTTTAAATTTCCCACATGAAAAAAATAATTAAATTTTACTTTTATTCTTTCAGGAATCATCTTTGCAGAGGATATTGAGGCCTAAACTAACTGCTACATACAGTATTATAAGACAGGCAGTTCTCGGTAACGCGGGGTTCACACGATATACATAGTCTTATAAACGAGCTACGTGCTTCAAGGCGTATACATTGTGTCCGTTTAAATAGCATAAAACCACGTAGCTCTCGGAGAAATAATTATTTCAAAATTTGCAGATATATGCAAGACTTTACTATGGTACTTGTTGGGCTAATTGATTTGACGACAAACATGGTAGTAACGGTTTAGGCAGACACGTAGGTAGTTGTGCTTACGAGGGGTCACCACAACTAACTCCCGATTAGCTAATGAAACTCGCTCGTTTGAAAGCGTGTGTATCCGCCTTCATATGTCGAACTTGTTTACGAGTAATCATTAATTTCTGTCGAAAAACTATCTTTCAGAAACTCGATTAACTCTAGGGACTTGTGATGAAATTCTTCACTGTACAAATTCTGACTTGAAAGTAAAGCTTATTTCAGTGGAATGAAGCGCACTTCATCCCGCAATTCAGTTCCGTGGAAGGTTTACTCACTGTAGGAATTAACCCTTTCGCTTCGGAAATTTCGATTTTTTAAGAGGTTCTGTAGGAGTCTCATAGAAGACACTATCATTGTAGTCACTTGAGCTCACCTACAGTTTAGTTCAGTCGTAGATAAATACTACCGCTGACTCCCGACGGATTGTTAAATTTGTTGTCCAAATTCCCAGAAAAAGAAACAACGCACTGGTTTTAATAATCAAAACTTTGATGCGGTACATATACGTACCGTCAGTATCGAAAGGGTTAATTATAAAGTTAGGGCGAGTTCACACGACATTCGTATCAACCGGTTTGCTCGTTCACTTCTCCGAATGTGTTCCTGTGTATTAGAAACGGCAGAAAAGTGCACTTTTTTCTGAGTTTTATTTCACTCCAAATTTGAAGAGATATCTGTAACTTGTCCAGTGACATTAGCAGAAGAAACTGATTCGACGGCAAACATTTTAACAACTTTTTGCAGCGTTCACAAAGTTGTGCCAACAACGACGCTGCAAACCATTGGGACGAGTGGGTGAGTGAACGCGTTAAGATGAGTGACGTGTGACCTCGGCATTATTTTAAATTTTGAAGTTACCAGTGATAGACTGCAGTTTAATTTCCAGTGACAACGTCATCTCTTAATTTATATCAATTTAATTACCAGTATTCAATAGGATAATATTTCCACAAACCCTCCAGCTTTTCGCTGCAGCACCACAAAAAATAATAATTCAGGCATAGCTCAATAAGTATGATTTAATTCCTCTCCCCAATATGTCGTTCTGTAGCGGACCGATCGACGGTATCAATCAAGGACTATAGCTAACTAGAGCACTCTGAGAGCGTATACCTATGCCAAGTAAGGCAAAGGTATTGAAGAATTCAAATTGGCTCTGAAACCATTATTTTCATTGTATCAACTCTAAAATCTAATCATTTGTGCCTTTTAATAGTATTAACAGTTTCTGCAATTTTAGAAGATCCTTTCATAACTGCTTGAGTTATACTGATAACAAACATTATGACAAACATAAGTCAAACATGCAAACGAACCAACCGATCTGCACCAAAATTTTATAATTTTAGCCTTTTAACTATGTTAATAACTAAGGTAAATTTCATAAAGATCCATTCAAAACTTTTTGAGTTATTGCGTAAGAAGCATTATGACAAACACAACTCAAACATAGAAAAGCATCAGCCGATCTGCACCAAAATTCAACCATTTTCCTTGTAAAACTATTAACAACTCCTGTAAATTTCATAAAGATCCATTCGAAACATTTTCACTTATTGGGTAACACACATTATGACAAACATAACTGAAACATAGAAGCGAATCAGCCAATCTGCACCAAAAATCAATCATTCAAGTCTTTTAACATTACTAACAATTCCTGTAAGTTTCATAAAGATTCACTTAAAACTTTTTGAGGTATTGCACTAACAAACATAAAATCAAACACAGCAACAAACATACGTATGAACAAACAAATCATTCGAAAAATTTGGCTCTTTACTCATTATGATATACCCAACAACTCATGTAAATTTCATAAAAATCCGTCCATAACTTTTTGAGCTATGGAATTGAGAAAAATGAGGCAAACAATCAGACAAACGGATGGACGAATCTTCACCAAAGGTAATCATCTGTTCCTCCTAACATACTAAACAATCTCTGTAAATTTCATTGAAATCCGTCCATAACTTTTCGGGTTATCTTGGTAACAGACAAACATACAAACATCAGATAGACAAACTTGACGAAAACATAACCTCTTTGGCGGAGGTAATTATAATTTTATTGCAAGATTGCAAAAGTAAAGGGCTCTTGGCTATGCAAACACATCAATAATGTGGTCAAACGGTAATGATTTCATATTACACCATGAGGTTAAGACAGTAAAATTTTAGTATTATATTGTGAGGCCGAGAGAGTAATAAGTTCATATTTCATTGTGAGGCCAAACGAATAATAAATTCTATTACATTGTGAGGACAAGACGGTATCAATTTGATATAACATTGTGAAGCCAGCATAACACTAAACGAAAATAATTAAAGGCTTCTCATTGCACAATTGCATCAGTAATTTAAATTTGAATAGGTGAGCCAATAAAATTCACATCATGCAATAGTAATTCAATTTGCGAAACGCTGTCCAGCTTCAAAAATGGCTCTAATGAAGCTACCCGCACTCCCGGCAATCAAGGCACTGTGTTCGAATCGGCTTAGTGAGGATTACGCTTGATTAATTCACACTTGTTTAATTAAAATTTAAGCCCTATGGATTCGCCGAACATGTTCTGTATGGGTGATGGAGCAGGGATTTCCAGGACAAAGTTACTTTGAGGGAGGCAACATTTGAATGAAGTTTGCCCTATGCGCCGGAAATTCCAGTCATATCTATGTTCAGTTTGTCCTAATCTGTGTGTGATAACTTTAGCTTGACACAGTAAGTGTGCCATTAAATTTGTTTGGACACCATATGTGTGGCAATTACTTGGTCTGGCGCAATGTCTCATTGTTGGTTTGAAACCGCTTGAAAGTCACATATTTGACCCAATTTGTGTGTGTTCTATGTTTTGGTTTGACACCGTTTGTTGTTATGTAATTAATGTATTCAATTTAATACAGTTTTGGAATAAATCATATGGTCGGCTTGGCACAATTTGTGTACCGTGGTAACAAAAATCAGGTGGCATAATTTCTTAATACTATTTCAAAATTCAGGTATTTTTCACTTATTAATGTAGTATGAATCGAAAAATATATACTGTATATTGTTGTAGGAATTAAGACGTTCGGCTTGGTGTAGTTCAGGAACAGACTCTAGTATAAGTAACATGCTCGGTCTGAAACATTCTATGTAAACTGTGTATGTGTGTTCAGGGTGCCTGTAATATTAGTACTGCTAACAAATTCCCTCCTTTACTTATTTTCGCTTTACTAAAAAATTTCTGAGAATATCATTTTATTTGCCTTCTCCAGCAACGCACACTTCATTCACAGTCTTAGTCGTGCAAAAAATATCCAACAAGTGTGGAGACGTTCGAAAACGCAACATTTTTAGTCATTTGTGAAACGCAACAGATTCGACAGGAGACCACAGCGGTATTTTAGACCAGGTTTTGCACAGTTATCACTAGCATCATTGTGACCCTCTTCTAACATACACATATGCCACCAAGATTATTGGGCTCCTGCACTGTTTAACGTGAATTCCACCAGAATAATTGGAACCCTTCTTTCTCCTACACAAATGCCACAAAAATTATTCGGACTCTCTCACCAGAATTTTTTGGAACCCTGTACCTATCTTATGTAACTTCCACAAGAATCATTGCGACTTGTTTCTATCATGTTTAATCTTCTAGTGAAATCATTAAAGTGTGCGTCTTTCTTGCACGAACCAATTATAATCGTTGGGACACACTTCCATGTTACAGAACTCGAAATAAAATTAGTATATATATAGTACGGGGTCATTTGACTCGTGTCTACACGCCTATCTAGTACAACTCCCAAAAAAAAATTATTGGAACATTCTTCCATCCAACAGAAATTCAAGTAGAATTACTGAACTAGAGGTCCATCCTGCACCAGCTCCACTAGCATCATTGGGACTTGGTTCTAACAGGCACTAATCCCGCCAAAAGCGTCTCAATATCTGCCCCGCATCGGTTCAAAAGCTCCCTCAGAAATAGAGCGACCGTTAATGTGGAGCACTACACCTTCGCCATCGCCGGCTTTGATCTCTAAATCCTGTGTAGTTATGGGATGGGGCGCTCGACGGTACAGCGGTGTTTGGCCAAGTTGCAGAGTGTGTCCCGATTGCTCCAGATCTGGACATGGGTTCAGTCATACTCTGAAACTTGGGGACCAATGATTGAGTATCTTATGTGAGGTCCCAATCGTAGAGTGTGACTCGAGTGTTCCAGATCTGGACATGGGTTCAGTCATACTCTGAAACTTAGGGACCAATGAATGAGCATCTGATGTGAGGTCCTAATCGTAGAGAGGGACTCGAGTGCTCCAGATCTGGACAAAGGTTCAGTCATACTCTGAAACTGCGCGTAAAAGACCCTCTCTACTGGGAAATCCACTCGCACTGGTTCGTGCGGCAGACGTAGGCCTGTTTAGACCCTGTTGCTGGGGGTACTTGCATGAGTACAGCTATCTGGGGTACTCAGTCTTCAGCACCTAATCACTATAGCTGAGGTGGGAACCTCTTCGACGCATGACTGGGATCGGGTGCCAGATGACTTAAGGAAGTGCAGGGTAAGAACACACACACAGTGATACTAATGAGCTTCACTATTCAGACTGTTGTAATATAATGTGGTGTTGCAGGTATCATGCAACGTTCGTATGCAAGACTTTTAGGAGCTTGGTCTGCTGGAGAAATAAGCTGTCGCTCACTGGTGCGTCTCTTATTTATAGGTTTACACCAGGGACTAGCACTGTGCAGTGTCGCATGTAATCTCACTCTGGCACAGGCCAACTGGCCCCAGAGGAGTAAGTGCAGCAGCAGCCGACGACTGGCCGCTAAGAACTATGGCGACGAAATGGAAGGTTCAGCGACCAACCACCCCCCTAACCCTACGGCATTTACCCCCACGGTAGCTATGCGCACAAGCAAATTAACGGATTCAGTGCGCTGAGTGCCTTGAGAAAGACTGCGCCTGGTGTGGGGATCGATCCCGGGTACCTCGACACAACTGTGCAGCGCGCAATGTCCGCAGCTACCGTGGGACCAGTGACTGAGTATCATATGTGAGGTCCCAATCCTAGAGTGTGGCTCGAGTGCTCCAGATCTCAACAAGCGTTTGGCCACACTTTATAGCTACATAATTATGTGCCCGTGAGGGCTGTGATCAGGGGTCGAGAAAAAACAAACAATATTTCTCTGTTGCATAATCAAAAAAAAAGACATACCACGAACTAGTTCATGTACAGTTTGTACTATAAAATGCTTATGCAATAATGATAAATACAGTTAAAAAAAAAAAACAGTATACTCTTTACAATGCAATTCGATAAAAATAATGATAATAATATCACCATATATAGTATACAAAGTAGCATAGTCACGTCTCACTAAAACGGAAAGGATTATCAAAAGCTCATGAGCAAACATTTGATGTTTATATGGGCAACATCGGATAATATCAAATGATCGCCAAAAGTTTCCGGTTGGGGAAACTACGGTTAGGCAATTGGAAACGACAGAATCGTTGTATATCAACGAGCTCTGCTCCTGCTCTGGTAAATATCCAACCATGAATAGTTTTGAAAACCGGTTGAAGGATTTCGTGTAAATTACCGTATTGCTCTAAAATATATACAGAGCATGCAACTGAAGAAACTTGATGACATGTCTTCGGAGCGTGTTGCAACTGAGTCTGCGCTAGAATAAAACTGCATAGAAGTATAAATTGGACTCTAGTACAACTATTATAGGCTAATTGATGAGCTGCAGGGTATAATTCCAGCGCTCGTGAACAGTGCCGAAATACTGCAAATGTAAACCGAAAATTGTGAACAACCACAAATCAGACAAAAAATCCACTATATAATAAAACACAGTTGGTCGCTTGCTTGCACCCTCCCTTGCTCCAATGTTGGTCCGTCTCTCAGTCACGCAGTTAAGAGTTTAATAGGAGAAAATTCATGTATTGAAAAACAAGTTAAGATACCATACAATTTCATCGCTTGTGGTACCGGTGACAAATATAGCTCTGGATCTCCGGCCTCTGGATCCCCGCTTCCATTGCTGAATTTTTATCGTTGTAGTTGAATCTTCCAAGGAGCTTCAATAGAGAAGGAGGGAGCCCTGTGGCCCATTTACAGATTCGCCAGCTAGTCAACCAGATCTTTTTGGCTGTGAGATGCTCATTGGTGGGAGTGACGGGGAGCGGTGAGTTTCACGGGGGAGCAGCAGACAAACCGAGGTACTGATATGCGATTGGTGCTAACGCGACTGGCTGCAGCCATAGGAGACTCTTTACTGATATGCGATTGGTGCAAGCGACAACTGTCCGACAGCCATAAGAGACTCCTGAGCTTCACGGGAGAGGCTCCTGGCTCTCTCCTCTCTATAGAAGCTGCTTGGAATCTTCACGCTGAGCAGACGCCTTTTTATATTGAATTTACATCGCAGCCAAAGTTCAACAATCAGTTGGTATCCACAATACGGTGAGCCCTGGGCATTTCCAGTGAATTCTTTTGACTGAACTATATTTTTTTTAGTGCAGTTTAGCGCTTAATCAATTCCAAGCTGATATTCACTCCTTTATCTTGCAAGGGGGATATTTTGCTATCGCAAAACTCATGGTTGTACAGCTTGCGTTTCACTAATGGAAGATCAGGCCTGCAGGGATAAGACCTATAATACAGCAAAACCTATACTGGGAACTGGAACAGTAAAAAGCTCAATCACAAAATTTTTACTGTCATTTTTGACGGCTAGGCCCTCTAGTTATATATAAAAGACACGTGGGACCTGAAACGAAAATGGAATACAGAACTTTAAAATTAAAAAAACCCTACACAGTTCCAACTAAGTCGACAATGAATAATAACTCAAGTGGAGGTCAGCATGATCGTATAATGGAGACCTGAAATATAGCACGAAACAACGGACTCTTATAGATCAGAACACAGCATTGTTGTCAAACAACGGGCTGATATAGATCAGAACACAGCATTGTTGTCAAACAACGGACTCTTATAGATCAGAACACAGCATTGTTGTCAAACAACGGGCTGATATAGATCAGAACACAGCATTGTTGTCAAACAACGGACTCTTATAGATCAGAACGCAGCATTGTTGTCAAACAACGGACTCTTATAGATCAGAACGCAGCATTGTTGTCAAACAACGGGCTGATATAGATCAGAACACAGCATTGTTGTCAAACAACGGGCTGATATAGATCAGAACACA
>LQNS02001154.1:5454061-5470484 GCA_001587735.2 Parhyale hawaiensis
CTGACTCCCGGTCTGAAACGAGGCAATTTTGTTTTCTGTGTTCTGGCAAAACTCGACTTCTGTGGCATGAGGCAACTTTGGCTTCTGTGGCATGAGGCAACTTTGGCTTCTGTGGCATGAGGCAACTTTGGCTTCTGTGGCATGAGGCAACTTTGGCTTCTGTGGCATGAGGCAACTTTGGCTTCTGTGGCATGAGGCAACTTTGGCTTCTGTGGCATGAGGAAACTTTTGCTTCATTGGCCGAGGTCACTTGAGCTTCACTGGCAAGAGGCAATTTTGGCGCGTCGTTGTTATAGTCTTTTATTTCTGTTCTGAACTCTCATTCTCTGTTGCTAACTTACTGTACTCGCTCCTCCTTACCCTGTTACTGTCTGGCTTTTTTTTTACTTTTAATCCAGAGTATCGAGCCATCTGTTAATTTTTAGAGTATCTCGTCTAACCTCAGAAGCCTCGTCCAGTCTAAGGTGCCTCGTCTAACCTATGGTGCCTCATCTAACCCAGTGGTTCCCTGTAAGGGGTCTATAGACCCCGTAGACCCATAGTGGGTCTACCGTAGACCCCCTAGGGGGTCTATTTAAAGGAAAACACTATTTCTGTTTTCCTGTTTTGTATATAAAGGCTGAAAATAGATTCTGCAACAAAAAACCTATGCATAAATTACTAAAATAAAATTTTTTAAAATTTATATGCATGATATAAGATTCTACACATATGTAAAACGGTTGAGTTCCCTGTGAAATGATACACATTTTCTTCAAAAGTAGCGTTTTCTTTTAATATTAGCGTGAATTTTGAAGGAACCCAAACCAAATCTCACCAGTTCGTAATTTTTAACTTGGGTAGGGTTTTTTGACGTATAAAAAAAAAATACAAGCTCTAAAAATATACATTACTTTTTTCAACAAATCTTGTGCAATTTGAACCAGCAACGGGCAGCAGTAATGTAGAAAGGCTCATTAAATAATATTTCAAATCTAGAATATTCCTTAGAAAAAATACCCTAGTACAGGGAATTTCACTTTGTAATGTATAACCACCTTGTTTTCTTAACTATTCTTCATTATTGGTGTACTTTGCAACTTTTGATTGTATTTATGTTACGTAGTTGATCAAAATTGATAAAACAATAAAATAATGGTTTTTCTTTATCCTTTAGTAACACATGTTTTTACCTGAACGTAGCATTATCCATACATCCAACAGTAAAACACTAGAGGTCTATGACGATGCACTACTATCTTTGCAGGGGTCTACACTGATTAGAGATAGGGAAATATTGTCTAACCTATAAGATACCTCGTCTAACTTCAGGGGCCTCATCCAACCAAAGGTACCGCGCCAAGCCTGTTCAACTTTATCTAACAAAAAGAAACACCTGATCCAATTAAAAAATCCTTTAAATTCTATGATTTTCGTGAAATCACGGTCTTCCAGCCTTACTCTACAACAACCGCACGAAACGACATTGAACATTTTTTGTTTTCGAAATTCAGCTTGAACTGGAGCAATAAATTTCTGTTTACCAATACTCTTAACTAATGTTAAATTGTGCCTTTGGCGAAAAGTTTATTTCAGTTCAGATTCAAAGCATTGATGCGAAATAGGCAGAGCAGTCCCATAAAAACAAAGCCAACTTCTAGAATCAAATTGTGGCAGCTTTCTTTTTCATTTTGGATGCTTTTGGGTAATTTCACCGTACCAGTTTTATTTATCTATCGAAACCGTCTTGCCGTTCTTCAAGATTTGTGATGTTTCATCTTTCACTACTTATTTTTGTACCATTCGCTACATAGTCTATTCATCATTACTGCCAATTATATTTATTTATGGTAGCCCATCAGGCCTTGCGCGTTGTACTTCATTAATTAAGTATTTTCTTGTCCGCTTCTTACTTCTGAGAATACGTAAATCTTGTGGAATGGACTGACAGAGTAAACTGTCCGAAGATTTTTGCTACAGGGACAGGG
The DNA here is from genome assembly GCA_001587735.2 of Parhyale hawaiensis. Lineage (NCBI taxonomy): Eukaryota > Metazoa > Arthropoda > Malacostraca > Amphipoda > Hyalidae > Parhyale > Parhyale hawaiensis. The sequence continues at coordinate 5,456,029 of LQNS02001154.1, forward strand.
CCGCAACTATTGCCCAGAGTCTCATGATGAACTTAATGGAAAATAATTTTGTTTGAAAAATATTAAGGTTATCAGTTGAGTAAAGTGCACGTTAATAAAATTATGCTGCCGCTTTCAGTGACTGATTTCCACTGAGAGAAACTTTCTGCAACATCTAAGAGACATGCCCAAAAATTCACACAAAATAAATTAAAGAAAGTAGCTTTTACTTTTCGTCGGGACTTGCAATTTGGTCGCAACGAAAAGTATCAAAGGATTGCTATTGTAAGTAATACCTGCGCACATACAATACCTACTCTACATAGTTCCAGTGGTGTTAATTGTCCAAGATTTAATACTGGAGGTTTGACAAGCACACGAGTGGAAGGACAAACAAAATATAAGTACGATCATAATGTACGATAAACTGCGATGCTAACTATTACTAACCTGGATATGTGGAAGCTCCACAATTCGAACATTTTCTTCTCATTTACGTACACTGAGATCCATATAATAAATTCGGCGTATAGAAAGCTGAGAATTAAACTGCACGACCATAACCTGCAAGGAATACTTAAAACAGACACTGTTCTCCCCTAACCAATACTGAAGGCGAACAGCATGAACGTAGCTGCCTACTAGCAAAATAAATCAACAGATAACTGCAATATAAATCGAATAAAAAATAAGTGAAATATATAAATACACCACAGCATGACACGAAAATTTATTATATGACTATAATATTATCATTTATCTAGAATAGAGCGCAAGGTTAAATAAATAATGATTCTAAAAAGAAGCCTCGGGTCAGCTGCACCGTCCTTTCATCTCTTCCACTCAATTAACTTATTTTAAGTCGCTCCACAAGCCCTCTTTGTGGACTTATCCTTACCATTTGAAAATTCATGAAGCGTATACCAATTTTTGGGAAAGTTAATTGAGAGTAAAGCTTATGTCAGCGGTGGTCTCTGATAGATTACTGCAAGTTTTCGTGCCACGTTAGAAATGTCGGGGAGTGAAAAAATTGAACTACTTGTTGTGACGCAAAAATGTGCTGTATTTTGAGTGAAAATTTTGTTGCTGTACGTTTTGGTCTGGAGTTTTACTTTGAAAGTTATTTGAGTTTGCATACACGTATAATTTTTAGACCTTGGGGGTTCACTTAGAGCTTTTTGACCTTCGATTTTAGTAAGTGACTGTAACTTGAGGTTTTCTGAGAAACATAGCAGGCCAGGGTTTTGAGATTCTAGTTACACGAATCATTGCAGGGTGTAACGTGCTGTGTTTCGTAGACTTTGCTAGCGTGTAGCACCAGCTAGCTATTTTTGTTTTCTTAGTTCTCGGTAACCATAAAAAAGCTTTTAATTTAGGCATTCAGGGGCCGTTCACGGACGCGTAGTCTTTGCGTCCACTAGAATCGTTTGATTCTCTGGCATATTTCTTTTAACAGAGCCAGCAGCTCCAGTATTCTGAAACACTTCTTAAAATTGCGGATACTGTCACTGCACACTTACGGGCATGAATGCACTGCATGTTACAAGCACTAAATTTTTCTCAATTGAACAAATTCATCTGGTCTACATAAGCTGTTTGAAGGTTACAATCAAGGAGCTTGTATAGAGAAGGAGGGAGCCAGTAGCCTAGCTCGTTGAAGCTCAAGAGTCTCTTATGGCTGTCAGCCAGTCATCGGATGCACCAATCGCATATCAGTAAAGAGTCTCTTANTATGCACCAATCGCATATGAGTTTCTCGGTTTGTCTGCTGCTCCCTCGTGAAACTCACTGCTCCCCGTGACATCCACCAATGAGATCTCACAGCCATAAGAGATCTGGTTGACTCACTGGCAAATATGAATTTGGGCCGCAGGGCTCCCTCCTTCTCTATAGAAGCTCCTTGGTTACAATGACATCTATATGCATATTAATAAGCTAGTACCTACGTACCTATGTATCTTCGTACCTACCAACCTACCTGCCTATTGTGTCACGCTCTTCAATAATAGAAAGAACAAATTTTGAGATTTGGCTTCATATAAGAATCATTTCCCCGTATCATATCTACCTACGGGTTTTCATTTTTTCACATCATTCTATTCGCTTTACAGGCAGCGGATGGCATTTATAATAAGGCCAGTTGCGTAGCCATGATACGGCGCGGGTAAACAGAAAGGGTGGTGTTGGGATTTTTCGTTCTGAAGTCTTATTTGAAGCGATTGCTCTGCCGCCAAAGCAACCGCCTCTACAGTCTACAGTGTGATGCCTGAGCAAACACAATGACATCTTGAGCACAGAAGATGACCCTGTTGCTAGTGGAGAAATTTACGCTACTATGTAGTTATCACAACCAACGAAGCAGAAAAATTATGTGCTATTAATCAGTATCCACGGGGTCCGAAATAGTGAGAAAAAATCGAAACACCTACAAAAAATTGGAACGTATAATCTTATGGACGGCTAAATTATCTGTAAACTGTGGGAAACAGAGCTTAGAAAAGGCGTGCAAATACGTACATTAAGAGAATATTGCAAGATGTACTGTCGAATTTCTATGTCTTTATCAAAACACAAGTGCGAATTCGTTGGTGACTGAACAATTGCGTGATTCAGTGATGACATTGAAATACTAGGAAAAGTTAAACGAGACGTAAGGTAGACGGACTGCATGAGGATAGCCTGGGTTAAGCAGCGGACGTATGTTCAGACGGGGTGGTTTAGATATGAGCGCTACCTCAGGTTAAATAAGGTAAGAGAATATATTCACTCACAGTGCAATTTCTACGGATGCAGCTAGTCTATATTTTAATACTCATGTATCTACGTGTGTCAGTGTGTGTGTCACGCTTTTCACAATTAGATAGAAGAAAATTAGAAATTCGGCTTCAAATGTGTATCAGGCAGCAATGCCTTATATTGCCTAAGGAAGTCATGGTATCATATATACGAAGTACTAAATATTTCTGAGAATTAGAGAGAGAAATTCATTATTTACGAGTGGACCCGCGCATGAAAAAAATTCGCACAGTAATCGATATTTTTTTAATATAGGCCGTTGCGGAATCTTCTCTGAATTGCTTCATTTGCTTAATTATTATTATTGATCCATATATAGTCGTGCTGTCAAACTTAGGTCCTCTTTTCTCTGACTTGCCGTTTCCACATTTTCCTGCTCACGCTTATCAGTCAGCAGCTTCCATTCACTTCTGTAGCCTTTCTGATTCAAGTCTTTCTTGACTGTATCGCATAGACGATTCATCTCTCTCTCTCTCCATTTGTAGACTATAATAGTCTCGTGTTCCGTACACGTTCCCTATCTTCCTTCCTAATTCGACATGCGTCTTCAATATAGTGAGAGGCAAAAGTAAATCTTGAGGAAAACACTGCAGTAAACTTGCATGTAACTCCAGCCAGCTTGTATACTTGTAAGCGCTCCGTAGCCAAGATACGGTCTTGCGAACTCAAATATCTGCTTCACTGAAGTGCTGAAATTTTTGTGCTATGAAAATTCGCACCGTCAGAGAACGGCAGTGTGAGGGATGATATGCGTGATATGGAGCTGGAAGAACACATGGTAATAGACAGAAATACATGGAACAGCAAGATCTGCTTCAGCGATCCCCTTTGAACAGGGATAATATTGCTGTAGAAGAAGAAGAGAAAGACAGTAAGCTAGAAGAAATAGTTGTCTACTACCAGTGAAGAATCATCTCGTGAGTGCTCCGTTGGTCATCTGTCGAATTTACGCGTCGTGATCTGAGAAAAAAAGTTATAAAATCTGATTCCAGAAGCTGCATACATATTGTTCCGATTTCAAGAAGTGTTTCAAGCAAGCCGTGTCTTCAGAGAAAAGGATAAAGATCAACCTTCGCCATCTTCTGTAACCTTGTCATCGACTTACAAAATCTGCACTCTGGCCTATTTTTCGCCTATCTATTTCATTAAGAGCGTGACACGAAAGCTATCTACATATAAATATATAAACAAATAAACTCACAACGGTGTTTATTATATTGTGTATATTTGTTCCTGAACCTCGCCGTGCAAGCAACGCTCTCCTGAGTGTTCCTTCTGTTCAAATAAACCGCTCTACTCCAGATGCAGATTGTCCAGCAAGGTCCTTCCAGAGACTGCATTATAAACTGAGCGCCATTAAAATACTGTATTAAAGTAGGAGCAAGGAGCTTCAATAGAGAAGCTTCTTTGCTAAGAGTAGTTAAAATTTGCATGCTTTTAAATGCAAGTGCATATTTACAATTTTTTGCTCAGTGCTAGCTATAGAATGTTAGCGAATAATTTTGAGTTTCTAAGCACTATTATTAACCTACAGCTGTTACAATGGATGAGCGAAGAAGACGGCAAAGAGAGGCTGCTAGAGAACGTCAAAGAAGAAGCAAGCGATTCAGAGAAGCAATACAAGCAATGCGCGACCAAAACAGAGCACAGATGCAAGCAAGAAGAAATAAGATGGATGAACAGCAAAGAGAAATTGATTTAGATAATATGAGAAACAGGAATATTCAGAGAAGAAATAATATGAAAGACAAAGAAAAATATTGCTTGACAACATGAGAAACAGAGCTAGACAACGAAGAAAGAATATTGCACATCCATTACAACGTTTGAGATATGGTTTGATTTTTTTTTTTTTTTCGAAGAGAATATCCTGCTGGGAAAGCATCTGCCAGTACAGTGCGATGCCTGAGGAAAATGCAATGACATCTTGAGAACAAAAGAGTACCCTGTAACGAGTGAAGCAATTAACTCAATCGGTTTTCGGTTATTGTGTTGCTCTCGCATTAAACATAGCAGAAAAATGATGGGCAACTGATCAGTATCCACGGGTCCCGAAATAGTGAGAAAAAATCGGATACGCCGACAAAAAACCGGAACATATAACCTTATACGGGGTTATCTCTAAACTGTGGAAAACTGAGCTAAGAACAAGTGTGCAAAACATAAGAGAACATAGCAAGAAATTCCGTCGTCTTTTCATGTCTTTATCAAGACATATGTGCGAATTCTTCTCTGATAGAACAAATGCGTGATACAGTGGTCTAGGAAAGGTTCGCCGAGATGTAAGATAAACGGACTGCGTAACAATAGACGGGGTTAAGCGGCGGACGTTAGTTCAGAAGGCGTGGGTTAAGGTAGAATCGCTACCTCAGGTTAAATAAGACAAGTGGATACATTCACTAACTGAGTGTCACGCTCTTCACTAATAGAAGGAAATAAGAGCGTCCCAAGGTATTCTGAATACGACCTGGAAAGGGATCAATAGAAGGAGATAAGTTCATATTTCAGCTACTACTGTTCGCAATCTAGGGTAGAAGATGCACGGCCAGATTTGGGACCCGAACTTGGGTCATTTTTCAATCTTCGTATGCATGATACGGGTCCGAGGGCATCCTGATTGAAGAACAATTCTTTTGTTTTGTAGAATTTTTACAGGTTCATTCAGTGTTAGATAGGGGGAAATTAGAATGATATGGGCCTAAGATATCACTGAAGTACATTGCTTCTCTTCTGTGGAATTTCCACGGGCTCCAGCTGCATCCACAGTAGCGTAATCAAAATGGTGGGGAGAAACGTTCCCTTGTTTTGTTATACTAAATCCGTCAGAATTAGGTGGCGATATTTATGGGGTAGGTTAGAAGAGCAGCGTTACGTCAACCTGAAATGTCTTAGACTAACATAAGACTTACACGAGGTGAGTTACGTTAGAAGAGCTGCATTAGGTTAAACTCAGATAAATTGCAATAGTGTAGCCTGGGGGTGGTTCATGTTTGGAAGGTATAGACTTTATTCAACCGTGGAATTTCCACGGGTCCCGCTAGTTCATCATAAACTGTAATGATCAGTTTAAAGAAGCGACAAACTCCAACCCTTCATATGGATGCTTCTCTATGGAACTGTAGCTATATGTCACTTTATACCCGCACAGCTGCATGCCATGCGTGACTGACTTCTGTGCTAGAGATGCTAGGGTCGAGCGACGAGCCTGCCGCGCGGTCTTTTTAGCATCCGGCATGCTGAGTCGGCAACTGCTTGGTATGTGGAGCTAGCTTGGCGGGGGCACCTACCTGACTAGGAATAGGAGGGTAAGGGGACTCGGGTCGTTGAATTTTCGTTTTAGCGCCATAGTTCTTAGCAGCCGTGTGGGTTTCCCAGTGCATGGTACTGTCAAAGTTGACTTTACCTTTACTTTTCTGTAAGTCTGCAGAATATTTGAAATTATAGGATCATGGGGCTATGGCATGCTGTCAGATATTGGATATGAATGCGGTATAGCAGACGAAGAAAAGGTGGATCGATCCGCAAACTAAAAATAATGACTAAGCTGAATCTAAGCAAAATTTTAAGCATCTTTCTTTAGGGACAAGAAAGCATACCGCTTTCTCGTTCAAGAGAACGTGACTAAATACATTGAATTGAATTATTGTCACTCGAGTACCATAACTCGCCTCGACACGAGTGCTACGAGACACAAAAGAGTATATTAAATGCTTAAGATTCAAATCGTGCAAGGACTTTCTATCGCAGCAGAAATTCAGAGTTGCTAATGAAACAAATATTCATATATTCTTTGAAATAGAACTGGAACATGTAGGAGATAATATAACTGACGATTTATCAGTTATATTATAAATCTTGTAACAATCTACATATATTGAAACATATCTGATCTCAGTGAAAATTACTATTCTACCAGCTCGGCTCACAGGAAGTGGATGAGAAGCGTTTGAATAACATATGTTAGTCACTTATTGACTTGGATGATAAGTGATCAGCAACTCTCGCTAAATAAAGAACCTCACTAACTAATGAAATACGCACCTTAAAATGAGTAAATCTGAAACACACAAGGCACAACTATAAATCTATGGAACTTGCTTCATCACAGAAAAGTCTTCCAGGAGTGGAGTTATGATCTACGAAGAAATCATTGAAGTAAAAACCTTAGGACAATGATATACAAGTATACAGAACATTTCATCACAAATATTTTACATGGTAAGTTCAAACTAGAAAGTCACTGCCACTCTAACTGAATTCTGGAGGGCCCCAGAAGCCATAACTGTAAATCAGCTTCTGGGTGAAAGGGAATATTTGCCGAAACTTAGGTTTTCTAATCAGCCCGTACCTGGGTAGGAACCCCACTTCGTCCGCTCTTAGGACGGAACGTGGGGCAGACCGCAGTTACAGTTGCTGGCAGATTTGGTGCCAGGAACAGGTGGTAGAGCCTCCTCTCTTCAACTATTAAGCTTTTCCGAGGAATATCTGACAATACGATGAACGTAATTTCATTATGTTGATGGCCATAACGTAAGACGAAGATTAATAGGAAGTGCTTTCGTAGCTTCAGCCACGGGTTTCTCATTAATCAGCGAGTGTTGCAGGTGATCGGGTCCTCTTAATCACTTTTGTCCTCTGAAGTTGCGGTAGGATCGCCGAATGCCGCATTCGGGTGGCCGACAGAAGGTCGCCCAGACGCTCTATCTCAAGCCGTGTTGTGTCACGTCTAACTGAAGCTGCCTCTGTCTGACTCCTGATGCACACTGCGGCAGTTTGCTGATGCCATTGCCAATCGGTGCTAACTACTATTCGATGACACCTGATGTTCTACCAACTGCTGTTTGATTTCACCTGCTAGATTTTACCAACTGCTATTCGGTGCCAATTGTTATACGATGCCAACTGCTATTCGATACCAACTGCTATTCGATACCAACTGCTATTCGGTACCGCATGCTATTCGATACCAACCGCTATTCGATACCGCATGCGATCCGATGCCAACTGCTATTCGATACCGCATGCGATCCGATGCCAACTGCTATTTGATGCCAACTGCTATTCGATTCTAACTGCTATTCAATGCCGCTTGCGATCCGATGCCAATTGCTATTCGATGCCAACTGCTATACGATACCAACTGCTATTCAATGCCGCATGCGATCCCATGCCAACTGCTATTCGATGCCAACTGCTATTCGATGCCAACTGCTATTCGATGCCAACTGCTATTCGATGCCAACTGCTATTCGATGCCAACTGCTATTTGATGCCAAATTTTACCAAAGCCAGTAATGTTTCACTATCCCTTTCAAAACACAACTTACTTCGCACTTTGCAATCCAAATCCTGGAACATCCTTCCCTTTATTTTAATGCCAGAAGCAAGGCAGATACGTTTCACTATCCCCTCGTTAATTCAGCTAACATTGTGCATTGCCGACCATCAATCCATACGCTGCAATATGGTAGGCCATAAAGCCAGAGTCCATAAACCTTCCATGCAGCATTCCATACCGCGGTCTCTGTCTTCAATTTGGAAGAGCAATCAGTGAAACGCAATTATGGGAGGAAGATGGCACTCTGGGTGCCTGGCCATGCTGGCTGGCGGAGGCCATACGCTGCGTCAGGAGACATACATAAATGGCAGCCAAAACCGAAATAGGGAAGTGTGGCACCAACGGGCTTCAGGAAACTGAGGACTTGTAATTTTTAGCGTTTATGGAAGAAAGATGCAAGTCAGGACTCCCGGCCATGCTGATTGACGGAGGTCGTAGGCCGAACTAGAAGACAAATGTACATTCTTGTCAGCAGAAAGAGAAATACGGAATTGCCTTTAAGAAATGTGCCGAATTATACAGCTGTAATATCATAAAGAATTGAATGAACATGAAATTTTTAATGTAAGCTGTAAAATAATAATCCAAGATCATCTCTCGCCCTCGGAGAATTAGATAATAACTAAATAGATTATCTTGTTACTGCGCTAGAAACGGAATTTCTAGAAACTTACATTTGCTCAATCGTAAACCCAAGCTTGGTAATAGAAACATTTGGACATTTTGTAAATGGATCCTTGAGAATTTATATTGGCAAGTAGCTTTAAAACTGATCTTTCGAGAAGTTTCAAGAATGTGGCGAGATTACAGACTGGTTTGTAGTTTCCGGGAAGATTTTGTGCATCAGCTTTGAAATGTAACTTTATAATGAAGGTGTAAAGTAATAGTGCAAAAAAAAAAAAAATTAACTTTTTTACGCAATTAATGCTGATGCCATCATGTTCCACAGGTTTGTGTTTGTTAGTGGGTAGATAGAAGACTTTTGGGACCTCTCAATATGTAAGGAAAACCATGCAAATAACAATATCAGACTCGTCGGACTGAATGCCAATTTCAGCTATTTTTCATCAAAAGGAAAATTCCATCTTTCTTTAAATTTATTCTCCTTAACCCTAAGTAGAAAATTCTGCGCAGTTTGCGTCATATTGGAAAAGAATGATAATAATAACAGAGCTGTAGGTATGCCAAGTAATTCCTACATTAACGCAAGCTCCAGTAACCGGTAATACATTGATCTATAATTCCAGCAGATCAGGAATAACTCCACTTTATCCATCTTTTAAACTTACCTGAACCAAACGGTATATTGTTGAATCTCTTCCTAAATTAACTAATTTGAGACAGTGATACATAATCTGAATTATTCTACAATGCATGATGCTGGCTGTAGAACAATAATTTCCAATATATTTCAAAGTATTGATGACAAACATTATCGTGCGATTAATATGCCAAACGCGGTAATCAAAAATAACGATTTAATACATTACGAAACCGAGCACACGATCAGTTACTAACAAGTCCCGTAAAATTACCCTGAGATAAACGCCGCGAAAGTTCAATTTGGATAATTGGGGCTGCAGCTTCATCTCATTTAATGTCAATGCTGACACTTCGAAGTCATTTTTCACAAAACGTCCTGATACAATAAATAATTTTAAATTTTTCCTAAGCCAAATCGCATATTCATTGCACGAAAACCATTTAAATAGATTTATATGGAAGGGGATAGTAAAGTGAGAAATGCATCCACTTGCAATTTTTCATCTTATTAGTTTACTGCGAAACGCTTAAATAACAGCTAATTAACTGGAAAATTACTCGATGCAATTAGTGTAGTGAACTCTAGCGGCAATAATCCAAATGGACGTCGAAAAAAAAAAATAGTGCCAAAGGAGTAAAATACGTTGCCATTAGCTAGCATGTCGTTCAAACGAATCATTACTGGGGATTTTACAGGGCATCAATTTTTGTACTAACATCTATTTATGATGCTTCTTCGATATATTTCAAGTCAGATGCCATGTAGAATGTGAAATGTGAAACTGCTCTCAGTGCTCACACGATATAAAAATACAGATATCATGACTTTTTTCCTTAGGTCTTCTTTAAAAATATACAAGTTGTTCTGCAGAATCAAGTGCAAAAAATGATACTAACAGGTATGCAAGTCGCTTCAGTAATTGATGCAAAGGATAGTACGAAACTAAATTTTACCATTCCTTCAAAATGTTGAGCTGTGTCAGCATTCGAATTATTTTCACTTCTTCTGCAGTTCTAAAAGTGCCTGAGAGACTACCATTACATTTCGCTCACTACTTAACAAACCGGAGAAAATAAGTATCCGGCGTACAACCCATAATAAGGATAAACATCCATTAAATATCTGTGAAACAATAAGCAAAGTAAAGGGCCTAATTTCGGAACGTTATTATCGCTTGCTCGGACCCATGGTAACGTGCTAGTTTATCTTGCCTACATGAATACGCAACTTTAGTAATTCTGTGATATCGCAGATAATCGTAAAATCTTAATTGTTTCAAACCCGTTACCTCCTAATTCAGTAGCTAGAATTTTATACTTTGCTCTGGAAGTGAAAGACATGACAAAAACACTCCTCTATGACTTTATGATGCAAAATAAGTTAGAATTTCAAATCGCAAATCGATCGATGAAAAAACTCACATTCTTTAGTATTTCTACACCAAGTTTCTATAGGCAACCGTAATAAAAAGCCGAAATAAAATTAATAATCCAAATTACAAATTACTCGATGCAATCGAGGTCGACGTTTCTCAGGGAAAGAGAAAAATAAAGTAAAGAAAAAGGTAATAAATGTACGCATCTTGCCTATTCTAGAGTAACTATTGCCACAGCATCTCCAAAACGGATAAAATGTAAACTAAATAAGTCAAACTACATGAGAAATGCGGAAAAAGCCACGCTCGAATACTTGAAAAATTTCCCATTTCAATGCGCACTCGGCAGGATTTCCTTTAACCACAATTTATTTATTTATTTAACATTTATTTTTTCACAGGCGAGAGGTATTCTGGATTATTATATTACAGCTTACATTAAAAATTGTGTATACGTTAATTTTTTAGAAATATTACAGCTACATATTCAGAGCCTAATTTACATGGCTCAGTGCCATCACATACCAAACGAGTTAACTGGACTGGCTCCGCACGAACCAACAATATCCAGCTGGCACTCGCAGTCCACGTCTGACACTTACGTCTGCTGGTAGACGAACTTACGTCTGCTGATGGTGTTTTAGACGGAAAACGCGTTGAAATCTTCGGTATTTAGTGAAAACTGAAAAAACTGGGCGAGTTCACCAAACCGAATAAGATTACATACTAATTTGGACGCTTTTTGCATCTTATCATTCTTGTAAAACCGAGGTAGCGGTAAAACTGCGCTAGTCCGTGTGTTGACTGTAGCAACGGTGAAACCGAAAATTTTTCACTTATCTTAGTTTCGACGAAACTGCAGGAAACTCAGGCAAGCGCGCATCGACTGGAGTCTGGGCAGCGGAAACTTGGAGAACTCAGTTTCGTAGTCACTTTTGATGGCCATGAAGATGACGACACGATGGGTATTTCGAACCCTTTCGAACTCACTAAAGAAGCACTCGATGAATAACAAGTGAAGAAACGCTGCGAAACACAAAACGTAATCTTCGGTGGCCATATTTGTCAGCTGGCGTGAGTAAATGATACGATAGGTATTCGGGAATAATTATAAGGAATCCTTACCGCAGCTACCACTTAATGTCGTGAGCCTGTTTAGGTTCTCCTGCATCGCTCAATAAAATTGTGCTGTGTCCAAAAAACCCGAAGGAATGGATTCAAACGAAGAGCCGATTCTCAATTTTATTTTGTAGCATTTTAGAGCACCAATTTAGGGAGACAGAAGTAAGGTCTCTACCAAAGCTACAAGACAACAGAGAACTCAAAATAAAAATCGCTGAGCGCAACAGTTATTACGTCTTTTATCTTAAGAAAACTTTGGATAAAGTACAAATTCAGGGCATAGGAGCTCCACATATGCGGTTTGCCTGTCCAATATCCGCCCCCCCCCCAAAAAAGCACTCCTGAAGAAAATTGCAGCCCTCGATCAAGAAGTTACCCCCACCTGATATGTTACTTTGACTTTGAAGGATCTGCCTTTTGAAACATATTCAGACTGCCCTTCTTGTTAGGTTTTTTGAAAAAGCTATTTATCATTTATTGGCATCCTGTGTCATCATGCCAACCAATTTTTGACCTAACCACAAGTATTTATTGAAACTCGAAGCTCTCTGCCGACTACTCCGCCAAGAAATATAACTCTGAGCGCTTTCCGCTCTAATCGAGAGCATACTGTATATGACATTGAGAAAACCTATACATGGAGAACTATTTATTTTGCTGTACTAATGCTGAAATAAATTGATATTTAAATGAACATGAGTCGACAATTTAAAAAAAAAAAAGTTTACGTTTCGGGAATAAGTTCCCATCTTCCCTTCACTATAATTCACAACAGACGTTTTTTCCCAGACTGTACACAGCTTCCGCTAACGACGTTCTCTAACTGCCCGACTGTACGAATACTGATATCGTGACCTCCCGAGCTTATTCCAGTCATTCAACTTTTACACTTCCCCGCGACAACACGTACCTCCAGCTAGACTGTCACAATAAATTTCTTGTCTTAGGTGTTCAAATCCTTATTTTAAATTATTTTAATTCTGAAGATGGGAACTTATTCCCGAAACGTGAACATTTTTTTTTTTAATTGTCGACTCATGTTAATTTGATTGTTTACTCTTAGTTTGACAAATTGATATTTTAATTGCATCGAGTGTCTATTTATGACAATACCGTTGTAGTGGTAACGAAAGGTTGGGTTAAATTATTCAATATAATATAGGTAATAAATAATAACAACGTTAGCTTGAATGTCTTAAATCACACAACCCATTAATAGGAATGCTAAGAAAGCTACATTTATGTTGCATTTTGTACATCGAGCAGAGCGTGAAGCAGTGAACACATCCATTAAAAGAAAAGGTAACGTTAGCGTGACTACACCCCTACTGAGAAACCCATACACACACTGGTTGGTGCTGCAGATATATGCAAACTGGCCCCAGAAGAGTCTACGACTGCAGTCGACCAATGATCGTCAAGAACTATGACGCCATCAACGGAATGCTCTTATTCAACGACCTGTGCACCCCAACCCTCCCATTTCTGGATAAGGTTATTGCCCCCGCGGTAGCTGCGCAGGTATCAATGCTGAGTCAGCGCGTCAAGCTCCGCAATAGCTCGCTCGCCTGGGTTGGGATTCGAACCTGCAACGTCCGGTGTCGTACGCATAGCACCTCCGCCAGTCGCTAGCGCCGGTCGGGGAAGAAACGCTACACCAGTTCCTCGTAAGGACTCCCTCCTTATGAGCTTGGTGATGAAAGAGCACAAGCGTGTCCATTCTTTGAATATTATGATCGTTTCCAAGTTGCTGCACTGAGTATCCAGATAATAAACTTTCATCGCAGTGCTGAACTCTTGATAAGCCTCTTCTCAGCCAAAATCCCTCATCCGATGAGAAATAAAAGATGTGTCGCAAGGCGCCACAAATGCAGGAATTGAAAAGACAGTTATCTACATCTAAAGATATTTTACATGTATTCCCTGAATGGTGGTTTCGGTCAGTGATAATACATCGTTCTTCTTCTTTAGGTACTCACTAAGTACTACATTACTTAGGAGCTACGGTCAGCTGAAAGCTTCGAGTTTCTTACTCGTCAATAGCTGTAGTTTTGGCAGCTATCGGCTGGCATTGCAGCTACAGTGAGCGAACGAAGAGTTAAATAGCTTCATCAGGAAAATTAAATGAAGAAGCACCAGCTCGAAGTTATTTTAAGAAAGGCTGATCCACAGCCTATCAGGCTGGGCTAACCACTCGAGGGATGGAACTCTTCAGTTGGTCTTTCTAAGGAGAGATTCTGATTGGGTAAATCCATACTCGGGAGGAGCAATTTAAAAGCATCCTGAATTTCTACAATATCAAAAATTATATTTTCAGCCTTATAGCCTGGGCACACTATCGCTTCAGCCGTTACGTTGCCGTGATTTCTACTAATTGTCTAAACGACAGCCGGTACTCAGTGGAGTCCCACAAGGCACCGTGCTTGGTCCAATACTCTTAATTATCATGATAAATGATATGGGGCACCAATGCAAGTTTGCCGTTCCCTCATCGTTCGCTGATGACACACGGATATTAGCAGCGGTACAATCAACGGCGGACGTACGGAATGTGTAACTAGATCTAACCAACATCTTTCACT
>LQNS02001154.1:5510030-5521134 GCA_001587735.2 Parhyale hawaiensis
AAATTGGCATTTGCAAGGAAAGGAATCGGACCATTTTTTATGGAAATGACAGCCTGGACAATCATCGTGTAGAAAGGACATTTTTCAAAAAGTGGTCTTTATAATGGTCTTTTCTTGAAGAAAATTTGAGAAGAGAAAGAGAGGTCACTTTGGAACTGTACAGACACCAAGGTTATGTAAAATGAAAGAAACTGGCGTTTGAAGAAAAGAAATCGAACCATTATTGTTGATATGATATAGTAGCAGGGAGAAGTATGATAGAGGAATGGTATCTTTTCGAGAATAGACTGGTTCTTAAGTTTTTCTATGCTTGGCACCCCCTGTTACATTTTCAGTATGTTGTCTTCTCATACCCCCTACAAAATTTATAACACATATGAAAATAAAGAGTAAAATTTACACTACATTTGTTCAAGATATTGATTTAAGCTAATTTTGTAAGTCATAGAAATAATGCAAGCTTTTCACCCCCTAAAACGTCATCTCGCATCCCCAGGGGGCGCGAGCACCACCAGTTGGAAACCCCTGCCCTAATAGTACTACATAGTACAACTGGCTGTAGAGCGAGCAAACTAGATAAGTGTTGGGTATTCAGACTCAAGTCAACGACTGTGCCACAGCTGAGAATTTATTTCATATAATTAGCTAAGGTTATTATTCAATACATTTATAACAGATACAGTATGTATATGTACCTCAATTTGTGGCTCCCGGGGTATATCTGCAATTTCTGTACAATGAAACAGTGCCGTCGTTACCATATAAACATAAATCATGTAGCTTAAATTCAATAACAAGCATCAAGTGTTGCCCATGCAGATACCCATGAGATAATATGCATAATTGTACTAAGTTTGACATTTTAACGTTCCATAATGTTTTACTGCAAAGTAAGTACATCATTACCCCTGACTTCAGCTTAGTAAAGCTCACACGGCAGTCTTTTGATGCCTTTATGTACTACTCACCGACAGAATGTTTTGTTGGATGACTTGTGTCTTTGTACAGGCAGGTATGTGCTAATATGGCCTGTCATTCGGGTATGTGCCTATTAGCCCTATTAGGTTAGGCTCGAATTTTTGCTGAACCGAACCTAGTCTAACCTATTATAGCCTAGCCTATACTATTTTAGCGTAGCCTAACGTATCTTAACTTAACCTAATCTATCCTAACCTATTCAAAATCTGGCAATTATCTGGCAATAAATGCACAGTAGACAGATTATAAAATTTAACGTTTCGGGATGAATAAAAATCCCTTCATCAGAAAAAGAGCAAAGTGAAAATCTATAACATATACATAAAAAATTTCATTTATTTATAGTGAGGGGAGCATAGATGTGGTCGTGGTGAAGTCTATAAGGTGAATGGACAGAGGTACGCGGAAGAGCCGGATGTCAGCTCCTGGACAGTCGGTAGATGTGGGGCTGATCGTGGACTCTCTGGAGTAGAACCGTACAGCTGAGGTCATAATGTTGGGGCTGGGTCTTGTTCTGTGGATGTAGAGTGACTCTAATGTTGTGAGCTCGATTGGATTAGAAAAAGTTAATGATTGAAGAGTTTTTCTTGCTGATGGGATGGTTGTTTTGTTCAGCATGTAGGCGGGGAGCTGACTGTGAAGGTTTTGCAAATGGTAAACCGGTTCAGCTGGATACACCTAAATATTGGTCAATGCGGGCTTTGAAATGTTCACATTGTCCGATACGAATCGCCAATACGAGCGACAGAGAAACTGCAAAATAGTTGCTATCATGCCGTCCGTGTGAGTTGACCCTCATAGCGACATGCACGTCCAAATCGAACACGCCCTGAATCTCAGAAAGCAAGGCACTTCAATCAATGATCTTCAGACGGACACAGGAACGCATTCGGATGCTGAGCAGCAGAGCAGATGCTTCTAATTTCTGCGATCTCAATTCCCGCCGCTCCAGGATCAAGTTCTACCTTTTAATGCAATCATTCTTGTTGCTCTAAATTTTTGGAAGTCTGATTACAAATTCTGTTATACATATTGCGATCAAGAGGCTATTGAATCTACGGGTAATCCCTGAACTGGCCTATCCCGTACCCCCGTGCGGGAGAGACAAGGTGTTTACCTTCCCCCGAGGGGATGGCATGTGAAGGTAATGGGGGCGTTTATTTACAAAGGGAGACAGAGAGGCAAGCCTATCACGGGAGGGAGGTAGGCGTCAGCAGCGACAGTCCGTACACATGGATGGCAAACACGGTTCAGGGCTGCAGTGAGCGATGTTCAGTTCCCATAAAAGATGCAATTTAAATGGTTTATTTACCGAAATATGGCTTTGAAGCTTGTGCCAGCTTTCCATATAGACGTGCCAACATCGGATATAGTAAACAGAACTTTGCGTGTGATTGTGTAAGTATAGATTTGCATCGCGCAGGGCCTGCTTCACTACTTCCACTTGGCGGAAACAGGTTACCGTGTGTATACATGATGCGGGAGGCGAATCGACATTATAATTATTCTGCTTGTACCTCCGTTAGTGAATTAAATTCAGGGTTTTACCACCCTCTGTTAGTTAATTGCTTAGTTACTAAGTAATTTAGTTAGTTACTTAGAACGACCGTAAAGCTTATCATCAGTATTAGATAGGAGAACATTAGGGCATCCTTGATGTATCCTCGATACGGCCTGGGAGGGGATCCTTCACTAGAAGGAGTCAAATTCAAAATTAAGTTGCCACTGCTCGTAGGTCTTAGGTAGAAGATTCACTGCCTGGCGTGGAACATTTTCCACCCTTCATAAGCATGATACGGTCCGAGGGTGTTCTGCTTTATAGAATTTCCACAGGTTCCTTCAGTATTAGGGGGAAATTATGATGATACGGTTCTGAGATATCACTGAAGAACATTGCTTTTGTTCTGTGGAATATCCACAGGTTCCAGATAGTATGTATCACGTCGGATTTTACACATCATGGGTTTCCATATCGGAAACAATAAGCGCTGTTAAGGGTACGAGAGGGGAGTGTGTGTAGATTTGGCTCTTACATGTCCCACTTTTTTCATGGTGAAAAAAAGTTACCTTAGAGGGTACTGATGCTGCTCAACAACTTTGAAAATGATACATTAGACATACCAATCACATTGGTCAACTGTATACTTGTAATTTCCTAGAACTGGTCAAAAACTATAACAAAAATCGTTGTGGATGTATCTCTTTAAGTAGTTACTAGTGCACCTCACCGTCAAAAATGATAGCGACAAATCTTATGGGCAGCTCTTCATTTAAACACAAATTGTTTTCATTGTAATATGTATAACAGAAGGTCAAGCCTAATTAGGTTAATAACTTTAGAGCTTAAAATTCTATCAAAGCATTGTTAAATATTTGCGAGTTATCCCACCATCAGAAGTTTGACAAACTAAACGAAGATCTACTGCAAACAGTTTGAATCCGGATCAGAAAAATGAAAAACTAGGCTAAATCGGGAATTGATAACTCTTCGTTGTGGATGGTCTCGGCTGTATGATACTAACAGAGTTAGAAAGCAGCACGAACGCACATGAAAGTACAACGCCAAATTTCGAGAGATGGCAAAGATTTTTAAATAGCGTGCAAGTTTCCTGAGTCCAACGAGAAAAAGGGTGAGCATCTGCTGCCGAATAGCGTCTATACTCGCGGCATCTGTTCAGCTTATCGCTCTAAGGTTAGCTGCAGCCTTCAAATGCACCTGCCTGTTGGATATTCGATTGCATTCCAAATATCGGACGAGAACCGCGTCGCCGAGCAACTTACCTTTTGTATGCATACGGCGGCTCTATTTAACAAACCGACCGTGCAGCGAAACTGAAATTGACACCAACCTGGCAAACTCGCTTACAATTATAGTCCATTAAAATTAAATATGCTGCGTTCTGCAACGCTGAAGATACCGTAATTGAACTGGGTGGCCCTATATTTGCCGTGAAAATTTAGCTTCCTAAAGTGCTGCAGTTCAAGAAGAAGAACCCATCAAGTGTGGCAGAAAATACGTAGATAGATAAAAACACATTGGTCTTTACCACCCGCGAGCGAAGAGAAGACAGGTGATAATGTTTTCGTTGGAGATTTAAGTATATATTTATATATTTGTTTGTCTATCCACCCAAGAGAGGGAGGAGTTGAACAATGTTGATAATTTTTGCAGGGAGTCTGGTGGGATTGACAAAGTTGTGAAAAATGCCCAAACTCTAGATTACGGTAGCCATGAAAATGACGGCGTTGAAATTTGCCCTCCCCCTCCCATCGCGGGTAATGATCTTACTCCACAAGGCGTTGTAGCTAACATAGTGTTTTACTCGTATCCCTCATCGTCAAAAGATGGCGGGAAAGTAACTAAATTGATATCTTCTCAATATTCTTCCTCGTGGCAGTGATTTAGCAGCCCCAATAACTGAAGTTACATAAGATTATATCATCACTCAAGGATAACATACAAATGGATGACGTCACAGCTCTCGTAACAGCCAATCAGCGGAGTCGACCTTCTTGGGGCGGTTTACTTTATTTTATTTCATGCAGCAAAGGCAGTCAAATTCATTGCTCACCCGATTTCAAACACTGGAGATAAGCGCCGCTAATTCCTCTTCGAATAAACATTGTAATTAATGTCTCCTCGAGTTAACTTCTTGTAGTAAAATTTCAAGCTGAGAACTGGCCGGCTCCTGTCAATCAGTTTTCCTTACCTAGCCGGATCCAAGACACGGAACACGGGAGGAAAAATAAAATATTGTTTATATATTATGAATTGGATTGTTCTTTGCTTCTTTGACTGTTAACCTGTTCATTTGATTGCTCTTTAGTCTATTCGAATCATTATTTTTTCTTTGTTTATTCATTTTCTGTCACGCTCAAAGGCACGAGGTAAGCTAAAGTTAGGTCAGGTAGGAGATTGCGGCCATCTTAGGTCAGGTAGGAGAATGAGGCGTTAAAAACAGACAGGCGTAAATTACACCAAGTTGCTGATGATGGTAGAAGTAAGAATGCCTAGAATATAAATGCACTTCTTGCTTTGCCAATTCTGAAACTGACGCAAGAAGAAATCTGCAGTTTATCGTAACATATCGGCACACATCAACACTTCATTGGCTCTGAGCTCACAGCCCACAAATATCTTCAGAGTTCAGTAAAACCAAAGAAGAGAAGCGAAGAAGAGTTGGGTTTTGCAGTAGTAACCATTTTTCTCCACTGGAATTTCTTCTTGCCAGGAAGCAGCTTTTGGCAGAAGCAAAAAAAAAATCGACCCAAGTATCACGGAGACTGAGAACCAGCTTTTCAGTGACGTGCAGCAGCAGCTTATCTAAGAGATGAATTGCAGTTCTCTGTATATACATGACTTTGAAGTGAAGAAGTGTGGACTTGTAAACTAAAAGGTTGGGTGTTAGAGCTATAGCTGGGCCCCAGCGTCCCCACTTGCGGCCATAATGTAGTGGTGCGGCTCATGTCATTGGTTTACAAGTCTCGGCAACATCGGCCTTTTTTTCTCTCTTGGGTTGCATATGGTACGCAGGGCGAGACGTTGCGCTATTTGATGATACGCGCTCGTTAGTGAAACAATGTATATGTTGTGCGCGTTTGGTGGATTTGCGCGATCGATCGATCGATCGCGCTGCGCGTTTGGTGGATCGTTCAAATTTTTAAATGGAAAACATAAAAACCAGTCCTTGCCTCCCCTAACCTACCCGACATCAAACCCGAATGTAGTCCAACTTACCCGAAATTACGGCCTAATACCTACAACATCCACCAAACGCGCAGCGCGATCAATCGATCGCGCAAATCCACCAAACGCGCGCAACAAATGCACCGATAAGTGTAATCCAACGAGTTTATCCTATGTTTTGTTTTTCCGCAGATAATTGCACCGTCAGCTTTTTTTTGCCACGTTGAGCGTNCGATCGCGCAAATCCACCAAACGCGCGCAACAAATGCACCGATAAGTGTAATCCAACGAGTTTATCCTATGTTTTGTTTTTCCGCAGATAATTGCACCGTCAGCTTTTTTTTGCCACGTTGAGCGTATGACAGTTTTTGTTTACCGTTGGTCATCTTGGATATTATTAGTGTCACCACGTGCCATGGATTGATTGCTGGTGGCTCCTCGCTGATGGTTCTTCGTTGCAAGTCTTTTCAGTGAATTGTTCCTCTGCTGGAAAGGTAAGTTTGCCAGTCTGCTGTGAACAGCAGGCACTGCTGTGTTCTGTGTTAATCTCTAAAATTCAATGTATTTTCCGGTTCAGATGTTCGGTAGAAGGGCATTGCGTGCGTAACAGTGAACAGGCTACCTGGAAAATATGCCATGAGTGTGTCTGTGTGTCCGCTGTTGACAGTCCAGGTGATGGTGTACGCCAGATGGAGCCAATATTTTTTGCTTTTGCCTCGCAGGGCCCCGTAGTTCGGTGGGTGCGCTGCACATGTAACTCAACTTTTGCGAGAGATGCGCACCGAATGAAATCGCAATGCGCGAGAGCCGTTCGTAAATGTCGAGATATGATCGCAATGGTGTAGAAAGAAAATTGTATTTCAAGCATGGACTATTTTAAGTTAACCGGAAGAACTTTTTCGTTATTCTACAATAGTGTCAAGGAAATACATATACTTACACTTTAAAAGGAAATAATAGCTTTATCGCAGAATTGACCACATCTCAACTATTTGGCTATAAATTTCAGTGAAAATTTCACATAAAGTTAAACTTATAATGCTTATAGTGTGTGTAAATTTTCAGAAGACTAATCGTGCTGGTTCTAGAAATTTTTTTTTTGTCAATTTTACTAATTTCACTGAGCTACGGTAATAGCATCTTGAATAAAAAAAAAAAAAACTATTCACAGTTTTATATCACTAAAGGAGCAAAAATGAACAACACAAATGAGAAAAATATGTATTAAACAAAAGATTATTAATCAACGGTTTACAATTACTGAAAAAAGTCTTATTTGACAACATGACCCCATGACGTTTAATAACTTCAATAATCCTTGAATCCATGCAGCCAGTTGGTTTCTTTATTGCAGAATGTGCAACTGCCCTTGCTGCTGCAGCAACAGCACCCCACAAGACAGGTTTTGAGTTGTACTGCTTCCCATCTGCGTAAATTTCCCTTTTCAGATGGGCCCAGCAGTTTTCAATTGGATTTAGATCAGGTGGGCACGATGGCCAAACCATCAGTTTCTCTCCATGGAACCCCAAAGAGTCTAGAAATGATGTGGTAGTACGGGCAGAGTGAGAAGGCACATAATCATGCATGAAAATCGAGTTTTGAAGCAGCGAAAGGGGTATGGCATCCAGCCATGGGACCAAGGCGTCCTTTAACATGTCACAATATGATGCAGATGTAATTTTCCCGCCATCAGGTACTCTAACCGGACCTACAAGTCGATCACCTATGATGTCAACACATAGCATTACACCACCTAACTGTTGTTACATTTTACGCGTTGATGACACTCACCTCCAGGTAGCACCTAAACCTTATTCCACCCATCAGGTCCATCAAGGGTTGCCCGGGTTTCGTCGGTGAAAAGAACATGATTCATGTTGGTTTTTATGTATTTCTCTGCCCAGTCCATCCTCAAAATTTTATGTCTTGAGGTCAGAGGAAGCAATTTCAGAGGGGATTTGACAGAAGCAATGGAGCGAAGGATGTAATTTCTTATGGTTTTAGGGACTTCAAGAAACCCAGCAGCCGTACAAATTGATTTACTTGTTTTCCCGAGTCTTTTACGTAGTTGACGAACCACATTTCTTATGTCTCTATCAGTTACAGTCGAATGCCCAGCATCTTATCGTTTTTTCCGCGGTGAAGGGTCGTTCAAGAATCGTATCACTGCGTCAATATGGCGTCCTCTTTTTCGGGCAATAACATGAGGAGAGGTGCCTTTAGCAGTTTCTATTATGATAATTTCTATCTCCTCGTTATGTTAGAGCTTTTCCACGTTCCATTATAGCAGAATATACAAGAAGCTATTATTGTCGTTCACCTCAAAAAGAGAAAAAGTGCAAAGAGTTGTCAATCAGGAGACAGAGCAAAATGTAGACAAACTCAACAGTGCTGCCATAAGATGTCACGATTTCCCTGCAAGTTTCATGAAATTTTGATGGTGCAAAAATGAGATATGGTAAATTTCGTGCTAAAGCTATTATTTCTGTTCTAAGTATGTCTGCAATCTAAGATAAATCACATTCGATTTAACCTAAAGACCTCAATAAACACCAGCATATCAATTAGGATGTGGGGAATATATTTATGAACAAGAAACACATACCCATCCCCCCCACCAAAAAAAAACATGGTTGCCGGTGGAAGATAATAATCGATTCTGTATGTCAAAATCATCTAAAAATTCTCATAACTTCAATAAATTCAGGAGTTTTATGCCAAAAATTATATGCATACACAGTGCACGTAATACTCTTCTGAAACCCCCGTGGTGGCTAAGGGGGCTTGATGTCTCCGCACTTGGAGGGATCCCAAATGCTGTAGTACCTTTACCTTACGTAGGATTTGGGACGACCTCTTCCGAGTCCACTCGGCGTCCAGCCGTTTTCTTCTTCTACTGCCGTCTTCTGTTTTCCCGCATGGTTGTTTTTTCCCAGGTTCCTCTTGTTGATATTTCTTTTGTTTTCCTTTGCTTCCTCCTCTTCATACTCCTGTTAATGCGGCTTCCCTGTTTCTTTTGCTTTCTGTCTTTTCTCTACTCCTGCTATTGGTTTCCCTCTGATCGAATGCCTCTTGCTTCCTGTTTTTCTTATGCTTCTACTCCTTCTGCTTTGTTCAGATTTCTTCCTGGTTTGACCATGCTTTACTGTTGATATTGCGTTCCGTTTTCTATCTCTTACCAGTCTCTGCTTCATCTATTGAGCGCACTGTTCAAAGTCCTCCATTAATTAATTCCATCAATTAAATAATTAATGATATCCATCAATTAACTTAATTCCTCCCAAACTGTTTTGATTGTACGCGATCTATGAGTAAGTAAGTGATGAAAGGTAAGAGTATATATATATATATTTATGTCGTAACTTACTACGGAAGAAGTAACCGTTCGTCCTAGCTTCCCGGTCTAAATGCCGTTAGCTCCACTCCAGTTACGACCGTGCTCCACGCAGGTTAGCTTCGACCCCTTCTAGGCTCCTTAGATGTGACTACGGGGCCCTAATTTTTTCTATATTGCTGACAGGAGGGCGGTATGCATATATTATGTTTAGGCACACACATTATCGTGCGAAAGCTCACCCCTGCACATCTGGGGCGTGTTGCAATCAGACGCCGCTGTCAACCTCACGGTGTTACCCGTGCAGTGAATACGACGAGCGATCACAGCGCCTCAACAGTGTTGCGGAATTTTCAGCAAGCTTGAGTAAACAAATTTTGGCGGAGCCTTATTTTGACTGTATTTTAAGATAAAAAGTTGAGAAAACTACGCGAAAGTGCTTCAAATACTGGAATTCAGCAATACACTGCAGTCCTAGACTTTGTAATACGAATTGTTGAGTATCATAGTCAATGTTTGTAAACAAAGGCAGTGTTGCCCAGTTCATAACCATACAATTTAGGAGGGTTGTCGTCGGTGTCACCCAACCTGTGTCGCATTGGAGGCCGGTGTAGCACATGCGACACCGAAGGCCTGATTGCAACACGCCCCTGCTACACTGCCACTGCTACATTACTGGCTGATTTTGAGCGCTGTCATACAACAGCCACCTACGGCCGGAGAACTGCAGCGGACCGCCCCAGGACTTCGTTACCAATTCACCAGTGATGCACTAGGATTTTCCGTGGCGCATCGATATGGCAATAGCGTTTCGTTTTCACGGCAACGGTGTAGTGTGCGGTCTCGGGCAGCCCAAGTCTCGCTTGACTGCGTTGTTCTGGGGCCCATTTAGCACTGGACGCTTGTCAACGCTAACGTGTCTAGCCATACTTCTATTTTGATATCCTCTTGTGTTACCCTCTTGTGTTACCCTCTTGTGTTACCCTCTTGTGTTACTCTCTTGTGTTACTCTCTTGTGTTACCCTCTTGTGTTACCCTCTTGTGTTACTCTCTTGTGTTACCCTCTTGTGTTACCCTCTTGTGTTACTCTCTTGTGTTACCCTCTTGTGTTACTCTCTTGTGTTACCCTCTTGTGTTACCCTCTTGTGTTACTCTCTTGTGTTACTCTCTCGTGTTACTCTCTTGTGTTACCCTCTTGTGTTACTCTCTTGTGTTACCCTCTTGTGTTACTCTCTTGTGTTACTCTCTTGTGTTACCCTCTTGTGTTACCCTCTTGTGTTACCCTCTTGTGTTACCCTCTTGTGTTACCCTCTTGTGTTACTCTCTTGTGTTCACTGCTGGCCCGCATTAAATAGTACTAATCTTTATTAAAGTTAGGCTTTAGGCATAACTTCGCTAGGTACAATAAAACCCTCGTCTTATATTGTTGTTTTCCTTATGACCCCCTGCTGCATGGGGGCGATGCGCGCTCTCGACAGGCCGGTAGTTACACCATCGGCGGCAAACTTAACCCTTTACTTCTCTTGAGAGAAGCGGTGACTAGCGTTCTGAATTTTGAGCGGCGTCCGTTGGTGGGTTAACATATATTTGAAAGTTGTGTAGTAGGTACTCTTCCGCGACAAGGCGGCCCCACTTACGGCCCTGCGGCTCAAACTTAACCCTTTACCGGATGATTGCAATACGCTTTCTCAGGAATGGTATTTGGAAGTAGTCACACGAGGTTACTTGCCTGGTAAAAGATTAATAATAATAATAATAATAATAATAATAATAATAATAGACCGTAGGTCTAGATTTAGGCCGTCCTTACGTGCTTTTCCTTTAAATCTGGCCGGTCCGCAGAAAGAACCTCCAGTGCCAAGCTCAGCACACAGCACACCCAACGAAGGCCTTTCAAAGCAGAGTTCGCACGTTCTCTTACGTCGTTATTTATGCAGCGGCTTTTGCTCTCGGCACAATTTACCATACGTCAGCGCATCGGCCAGGTTTTATTTACCACAACTATCGGCGCAGGTGCGCTGTTTTCTTTGCCTTAATTTATTTAGGGAGAAAACAACGCGGAGCTCGAGGCGCCGCCTCGTTACCGCCGCCTGAATATCGCTGCC
>LQNS02001154.1:5541010-5559110 GCA_001587735.2 Parhyale hawaiensis
GATCATTTTCCCAGGTCAAGTGATGCTTCATTCGGATATCGTAAGCGCACCGTTTGTAATCCATTTTATCTCAATAGAATCGGAAAAAGATTAATAATAAAAAAACTACTGTGGCTGCGAAAAGTTTTTGCTCGTTACATTGGATTTTTGCCAACATGGTCGATAGTTCGAGCTACGAAGGAACTTGAAGAGAGCTTCCCAACTGTACATTTTTAATATTCCACTAAGCGTTAAGTATTTCTACAATAAGGCAGCATAGGAGATATATATAGCTAACTAGAGTGTATTTGCGAATAGAGGTGCAGTGGAAACTCGTTTAACCGGGCAAAGTAACATATATGAGCACTGCATGTACCACTATGTCATTGCGCTTTAGAAAGTTATGAGGTTCCAGCCCACCAGCGAGTGTGGCGTCACCGTCACCTCCGTCTGTGATTGGCGCTACCGTAAAGCAAGAATGACGTCACGGTCCCCTCCGCCTCTGTGATTGGTTAAACTTAGAAGATGAGTAGCATTGCGATTACATCGGTCACTGTGATTGACTTGAGCCAAATTTGAAATAAAATCGAGAATATTCAAGCGTAAAATATTTTTAAGTGGTCACTACCGTCATGATACGAGTACATGGTTTCGACGTGGTTCTAAAGGATGAACGCCCATTGGCAACAGTTGAAAACTGTATTAATTATTTTATTTCTAAAAAATGGAAATTATTTCAAATGTTTATAACGCAAAGAACCTTATTACATCTGGAATCTGACTCTTAATCCGCAACACCAGGACTGTTAATTACCGGTCACGCTAACCATTCGTGATGCTAATCACTCGTTACTGCCACGGACAGCAAACAAACAACATGATAGTGTTTTCTCTTGATTCGTTTTGTGAGACGACGCTCGTTAGAAGACTCGTATCTTTTGGCAATTTTCTGTTCTTCTTTTTTTTTTTTTTTTTTTGCTCGTTTTACGAATCACTCGTGCCTAGGGCTAGTTCAACCTCCAACGACCACACTGAGCGTCAAATTGCGTTAACTGAACCTTTCAAACTCTGGTCATACGTTTTGCATTTACCATTGTATTGGCTGGCTACTGCGCTCCTATTATTATATCACATAATCGTCGCATTTCAGCGTGACAATAATGATTAATCGTAGGGACTTCCCAAGCTAAGGAAACATTGGACCGGGCCCGTTAGCCCTCCGCTCGTTAGATGAATTCTTCGCTTCTTGAAGAGCTCCCTGCTAGTTAAGCGAATTTCCACTGTACGTACTTAAGTTTGTTGTCTAACATAGAGAAACAAAACATTTGGCAAGATGACCAGTGTAGACTGCCATAGCAGTCAGGACTGCTCTTGTACTGCCGAAAACACACCATATAATTGTACGCTCAACTAACGAGCAGGCGTTCAGCTTGCACGTCGTCGGTATCCAAAATACCTCTGGCAAGTGCTTAATTTGAGGGGCATCCGAGTTGAACATTCGCTCATAAGTTGAGCGTACGATTGCATGATGTGTCCTCGGCATTAGTTTTCCAAGTTTCCATTGCTATGCATGTCGCGTGGAAAACTGCAACGTTAAAGGGACCATACTCAATAATAGATCGATTTTTAATTTAAGTTAATTGCGACGTTTTCCATTTATGAGGAAACCTATGCCGTTAATGGAGTTATTTCTTGGGGAATTATTTTTATTTTCCGGAAATACACGTGAATATCATAAGCAATTGCCGTAAGTTCATGCATATAATACCAATATAAAAAATAACTGGACTGAATTTTATGTGCGCAAAATAATGGAGCTTATATAAGGAAGCCTGGCTTGGTGCATATGTGAAAGTAAGCCTAATTCACATCCTTAATTTTTTCCTCTCTTTTTGTAAGCGCGCAGACACTCGTCTAAATTTATTCATAGCCGGTCTGCCATCGACTGACAGGTCCTACAAGATTAAAAAACGTCACTAATGTACAATAAGCTTGCTTGTATGTATGCGCTAGTATACACTTCACTAGCTTCAGTAGTTTACGCGCAAATATTCAGTTCAATTATTTGCTAATCCTACCTTCTAAATTGGTCTTGGTACTCATTTATGCTAAAGTGTCACCAAGTTAACCGTGTATTGCCCAGTGTATCGCCATCCATACTGTTTAAAATAATAAATATAATGGCAACTAATCATAAAATATTATGATTTGAAATGTCCCCTAGTTTAATATCTAAAATAGTTATCTTTTCTCAAAAACATATTAGCAGAATACTGGAAATATAGAAAAAATACAAATATTACGGGTCTTTAGAAAATGTGAAGAATGTGTCACCAAAGATCGTTTCGACTTCCCGCCGGGTTGCATTCTCATTAACAACATGGCCAGAGCACGTTATTTTTAAGCAGTCCTATGTTATATATAGAAATCTGCGATAATAAATGGAAGTTACTACATAATAGTACATGTAGTTCAAGTCTGAGGAAGAGACCCCTCTCTCCAAAAAGTAACCTTTACGGAATCCCAAGTCAACTACTAATTTATGTCTAACCCCATCTACACCAACCAGGCTGGGCTACCCCCCTACAATTTTTTTTTTTTTTGTACGAATAACATAAAACATAGATTCACTGTAGCAAAATAACACAGCTTGGTGCGAATAGAGTAATAGGTATTACTAGCGATTCTGATACCGAGTGGTCAATAAGCGCGAAGTTGGATCGCAATATAAGATTGGCATAGACACATGAGCTGAAACTGGTCAACTGGGTTTCACCCTTGGCTTAATTAATTATACAGCATGATAGATGATGATAATGAAAAGTACGTATCACTTCAGAAAAAGCCGTGACATTGCCCTCTGGAAGTTTTGCATTTTCTTAGCTTTACTAACTCTTTGAAAAGAACTGTATCTTAACTTCTGCTTGGCTATATAGAACAATTACTCTACTCATTTCCCGATTTCCTCAAACCCATTTTGAAAAGGATTTATTATTTCTACTAACTATTTTTGTTCTGTCGACTATAACTACAGGAGTGGTAGATATTTCCAATATTGACATTGTAGTAAATGCTTATAATGCTTAGTATAGTTTACTAAAGTGTCTGTCAAATTCTTAGTATGTTTTATAATACTAACCTAATATTCTTTAAGAACTCGTAGAAAATCGTAAGTGAGTAAATAAATATGGCTGCGTGTTACATTGTTTCATACTACTAACTGAATATGTGTGTAATAAAGGGAATCGATCCCGGGGACCTAGAATTTCCACATCGATGAAGTACGTGCCACCCATAAAGTTCTTTTCTTAGAATATTTTGTCGTACTTTACGTGTCAACAGATTTTCTTGTAGCATTTCCTACTTATTGCTTCACGAGTCTTTCATATCCAAGTTCATCTTTCTGAAATTCTGTATTGTATTGCAAGATGAGAATCGTTCACGTCTTCCTTACCAGGCTATGGGTTGTCATACTAAGAGGGTGTCTTTCACACTTTGTATTTCTACTTCATAAATTTTCACTTTAGACCAGGTTAGGTTACGATATATCTTCACGTGCTATACTTACCTCTCGAAAATATTATACTCGTCAGCAGGCAAGGTACTATTTTGAAAGAATATCTTTCACACTCCTGCGTGTCTTTTGAAAATCTCAACTTTTTTCAGTGTACTAATATTAAGTAATAATATCATTTATTTCTCCAACGCGTGGAGTTATACGTTTTCTTAATACTAATAGGTTATACGATATCGATAGATTATTTGCCGCCGGTCTAGTATGGGGCCTACCAGTGATTCAGGTATATGTTGGCCTTCAAGTTAAGCTAGGCCAACCTAGCGTAACTAACCTTTCTTTACCTAACTTTGTGAGGGTCAGCTCATTCTCCATGGCCCTATAGCGGGGGCCGGGTGGTGGTGGCTCGCCGAAGAACGTTCTCAAATTTATCCGTCGGGAAACGACATTGCACACATCCGTGAACATTTGCGTGATAAAATTTGGATGTAGTAAGGTAGTAAAGTACCATATTTTGACCTACCACCTACTTTGAGATAGGCCACATACTAAATTAGGACCAATTATTGTTGTCATGTTTTACTTATCTATCGAAACTGTTACATGTCCTGCCTAATGTATATCTTTCATTCATATCGCACGTGCCCTTAACTCTGTATGTCTTGCGTAGTCCATTTTTTGCATGTTTTTGCCCTTACGAGTCTTACATATCTTTCGTACAAGCGTCGCATGTTTTACAAGTTAAATATCTTGCATATCTTTCCTACCGTGTCGTGTATTATACAAATGGAAAACCTCTTACAATTTTTTCACACCTTAGTTTAAATTTTTTAGACCAAACCTTGTCGGATTTTGAGTGCATCTGACACCATGAAGAGTGTCGCCCCGGGTGGCGGGGGGGGGCGCAAATTACCCTATTGCTCTACTGAGTCTATCTGGACATCTTTCTTTCGTGCCCACTTTGTTGGCATCTTTATTCCTTTTCGGTTGATGGTTTTTTTTTATCTGCTACTTTTTTCTGACTTAGCTGTTCCCATGCGAGGTGTCCTCCGCTACAACTTTCTCATTTTTCTTTGCGTACATCTCCCTTTTTTCTCCTCATTTAAACCCGGTTCTAGAGGAAATTAGGCTTCAATAATGTTACTGTAGTCTATCGCATGCCAAGTGTTTTTGCATGCTGCCTTCTATAGCATATCTATTACGCTTTTAGACAGAAATATACATACCCGCCAGTCAAATATGACGACCGGGCAAATATATAAGTTTGACAGTGCATATTACTTTCCCATGGTGTAGAATTCCCTTCTTCGCGGGGCAGAGGCTGGGTCATAGGGATAGGTTGGTTGATTTATCCCATCCTCTGATATAAGGAATAGTCTGTAGGGAACGAATACCTTAATTCGGTCTTTGAGTTATTTTTCCCTTCGTACCCAAAGCTTTTTTATACATATATACTACTGACCTTTCTTAGCTACTTTTTCTTTTCTTTCAGTTTGCGTTTTGTGCAAGAATTCATTTTTTCTTGACATACTGCATGTTTCATCTTCCTCCTTCATTTAAGCAGCGGTAAACGTTGTGGGTAAGAGAGCGTAAACGAGAAATAGGCTCTAAAAATTGCAATCAATTGTTTTTGTTGCTCGCCTT
This sequence comes from Parhyale hawaiensis, assembly GCA_001587735.2. Lineage (NCBI taxonomy): Eukaryota > Metazoa > Arthropoda > Malacostraca > Amphipoda > Hyalidae > Parhyale > Parhyale hawaiensis. Next base: position 5,546,148 of record LQNS02001154.1, read on the forward strand.
CATAATGATGCCGAAATAAATTTATCTACCGTGTAATCTGCTACTGTTGATACTTTGTCCCGTTCTGCCTCTTCTTCCCATGTTGCTGTTCTCATGCGCATTTATCCCGTGAGGGCACACCCTCGTTTATCGGTCCCACACTGAACGTATCATAGTTATGGCCTTCTTCACTATACTCTTGTAGCATGACAGAATTCATAGGCCTGGCGCTATTACCATCAGATGTTCTGGTACTTTAGTATTAGTAACTTAATATTATATGTCACCGTAACATAAAGACTATGTTTTACTTACAAAAAATTTTCAATATTTCATCATATCCATGAAAATAGCTCCCCATTAGATGAATTTAGATTGTAGTGTTAATTTTTAGAATATTAGCATATTTTGAAAATGCCAGTGCATCATTTGTTTATAAGGTGTTATCTCAGATTGCTGATGATGACCGTCTGCGTTGAAACGTTCGATTCAAATTTGAATAGAAATGTATTTTAGATCTACTGTCTTCACTCTCACCTTTATTGTAAAACAGGCTTATAATTAGAACAAAGATCTGTCGTTCCCTTTCACTACTTTAAAGCAAGGCTTTAGTTGCAGATTTTTTTCATTATTTCAATCACACTATACTCAATCTTGTGAGGTTACAAGAAGTTTCTGTCGAAGATTTCTCACAAGACGGTGGCAACCTTGCAGTCTCACACCGATTTCATACTCTTATGATTAATTAACATTTCAAATGTCCCTATTGCTTCTATGCGGTTTGGTACAGTAACTTTGCACCAAATTGTGAATATACCTAGTAGGCATCCTCAAGCTAAAATATATATATACTGTGTCTGTCTATCCTCCAAAACGATTAGGATAACCTTCCGCTTTCAGTGTGTTATCATCGTTTCAACTTGAAACGGTTGGGTCCGGTTACGTCCTTCTCGGAAAATTATAGTTTTTCTGATGTCTATCGAGTAGGTATCCGATAATAACGTATCATCTCCTAAAGTTTTTGATGGGATTGTTAACGCAGACATTGACCTAATGAAACTTTTAACGATATTGCTTCATTTGAATTAGATAAAAAAGTTTTTTCATTATTTCAGTTATATAGTGTTGTTTCTGAAAAGAGTGTCAACTGGATTATTTGTAATATCTCATTTATCTGGTGTATTATGGCGGCGTAACAATTTTTAGAGTAAAGGGCATTTCGTTACACCTCAAATTCTTAACTTTTCCATTTCTCTTGAAATCGATTACAGTATTTGTGTCGCAATTTTTAATATCTAAAACAAAAAGTTATATAAAGTCGCTCTTGAATGAAGCAATACCAGTATATGTTTTTTTTACTTAATAACTGTCACAGAAATACATAACCTACAAAAATTTCATAGTCCGTGGCAATTCACTCCGATTCTCTTTGGAAATTGTCAATAAATGAAAGCGAATGTATGTATTGCGACAGAAACATAATCAATTCGGTTACTTAAGCAATAGTGCCACTGGCAAATAATTAACTAGATTAGATTAGAGCATGTTACTGCTTTTCATATCATTATCCTAGATGAACGCGTCCTGCCTTTCGTTCTAAATAATTTTGTAAGTGTTTGTGATATCTGTTAATCATTAAGTGAAACATATACATATGATTTATGTTCCACCATATAAAAACCTACAAACTTTCGTAGTAATTCGTGTACGTTTGATTGAAATATCTTAAGAGAATCAATTTGTCTGTAATCGTAAATATTTCAATGCAGATTTACCAAATGCTGTTAACTTGAAGACCTAACCAATCGACAGATATGCTTACCAGTTACCACTTAACATAATGCACTTGGGCTACCAGCACCCTAACTGGTACGTTAAAAACTGAAGGCATCTTCGACTAATTCCTTTTTAGCGAGATAATCAAATACCACTTTCTTCAATTTCTCAAAGACTTCAGTTATAAGAATTCGATTCACTACCTTAGATCGAGTTGTAGGTGTTGTTCGCAAACCGATTACGCCTTTGCCGGGCGAAAACTCGACCTTGCACAGCCGGTCAAATTGTGCTCGGTGGTCTCAAAACTCGCCGGTTTGAGATTGACACCTGAAATGCAATCGGAAGTACTGAAGCAAACGCTTCAAACTGAAGTCTTGGTCGTGATATTGCGAATTGGATTAGGTTAACTTCACTGAAAGTAGAAGAATCGTTCGAGCCTCGGCACTGCCTCAGGCTTCATTTCGAGGGCTTAGAGCCAGAAGTGGCTTTGTCCATTTTTGGTGAAATCGGGTTCCCCTCACCAAAAGGGTGCCCGTGAGGCATATTTTTAGCGTCAAGGGTGTTTATGCCATATCTCTTCATTAAGAAGAGATTTGGCATGAAAATATGTGGTATAGACAGCAGTGACAGTAAAAATATGCCTCACGGGCGCCCCCTTTGTGAATGGAACCCGATTTCGCCAAAGATGGACATAGCCACTTCTGGCTCTAAGCCCTCGATTTCGTTAATGTATTTTATTTAGTATGCGAATTAATGTCAAATGCATGACAAGTTATGTGTGTGCATGCACTATTATGCTCATCTGACGACTGCGTAACGAAAGCTGAGCTACGATAAAGAACATACTTTATACAACTAAAAATGTGAAGTTTGCAATTCTATTAAATAATGATTGCCTGAAACTCAGCTAAGCCAAAATAAATAAAGTTTGTTTTTCTGTTAAACTAAGATAAATGCCGATTTATTGCTCTACAGTTGCCCTAAAATCCCAGTGAGTAATAGCAGCCAAGCCATTGTTAAAATCGTTATTTCTACTGCATCTGTCGAAAAATTTTATAATTCTGTAAGATCTTTCAGAAATTTGGTAAACTGGTAGCCAATGAGTGAAGTTTTTCAGCTATCGTTGTAGAACGACTGTGAGCTCCCTCAAAAGATCAAGTTTAGTCTATCAAACAAACTATTATCTATTGAGTGTTTTGGCTGTTTCGAACGGGTCAGGCACACTCGTTCAAACGGCACCAGTCGCCACTGCAGCACAGTCAAGCGACCCGTCGCCGTACGGCAACACTAGAATATAATTAGCTCATGGGAAAAATTATCTTCGCCGCAAAATTTTCCTTAGCGTCAGAAGAGAAAATTTTGTCCAACTATTAGCACAGTAAAATTTTCCCCTATATCAGCTCTGCAAGCATTTTCTAATAAGTTCTCAGCGGCAACAGGATCACAGAATAAACGTGTTCAATAGATCGCCCAAAACTTGCTTGAAAGTGGGCAGGATTATCAAACAATTGACCAATCAGTTTGATTGATGAACAATATGTATTAATATCCAAGGTTGTGTAATAAAAATGACGTAAATTCAAAAAAATTGCTTCTCGATATGGTGGTAGTGAAGTTGTGCTATCCCCAAGAGAAAAAGTAATGAAAATAACATAAAAATGAGTATTACAGTAATGCGAAGTAAATGATGCGGGAATCAGTCTTATTCATTTTAATTTTATTGATCATTGATCATCTACTCATATAATGAAAATAGTTCAACATAATTTAAAAAAAAGGGTAAAAATTAGCCTTACATATTTCCAAGTCCCTGTAGTTATCTGCCTCTATACTTTAAGGACCCTATCCAGGAGCATATTTCCTTTATTCAAAGTTTTCTTTTTCCTTAAAAATTTAATATCCTGTTTTTGCCGGAAAATTTAAGATTCCATTGCTGCTGGCGTAATTTCAATAAAGTTGAGGCAGGAAACTGCATCTACGTTTTAGCTTCCGAATTATGTGGATCAACAATAATCCGCACCTCCGTAAGACTGAAATTTTTAGCAACTATCCAAGTTGAGTAAACTTGAAAATGTGTCGTAAAACGCAACTTTCCAATGCAAACTACCATTGCGTGCCCTAGCTGCTTTGAATTTTCGATTTTCAAATCCATTCTGTTGGTAGCATACTGTATCATTCTTTGGCTAGTTAGTGCCTCTCCCCCCCCCCTCAGAGGAACCCTGAGGGCGATATAGTCTTGGCTAGGTATTCGGAATGTCTGTGTCTCCGGACTGACGCCGCATCACATTTCTTTCATTTCTCTTTCTTCTACTGACAGTCTCTCTTCTTGTGTTTCTCTTCTTTCCCCTTCTCTCTCTTCTCATGCGAGGTGCTCCTCGTGTTTCATGACATACTACATGTCCCGTCTTCTTCCTATCTTGTGGCTCAGTTTCGTTAGCTACATGGGGAAGCTTGAACACTATCGGAACTCATACGCATCTATACACTATCTGAATAGGGCGGTATCGAATGGCATATGATAGTCGCCTGAGATTTTCCTACCAAAAGTTTCACCTAATGATAATAATAATGCTGTGAGCGCCTACAAAACTTTTATATTTTATGGGGTATATGTAGTACTTGCGCGTATTGTACTGCAAGCGAATGTAAGTCTGAAAAATGTACCAGCTAACTGTAACTCTAAACTCAATGTCTTAATCTTAATATAACATTGCGCTGTATAACTAACGAATGGTGGGCACCTGCGGCCCGGTCGCAAGCAACCTTTTTTTTAACTTCTCCAGCTGGACTGCAAGTGGACGCAAGCGCCCAGCTGTGTAACAGCTCGCGTTGCAGATTTATTTTCTCGATAAAAATGCTAATAAAAACTCTAATAAGTATCGGTGAGGTAAAGACTAGAACGGTCACTTCATGAGTATGATAGTAGATGTAGTATGCGCGTTGGACGATAACCTTCATATTCACCAATAAAACTTGATTATCTGTGCTTAACCCTATCTTAACAAGGATGTACTACCTCGATACAACTGATTTTTTCCCCAGGACTGCAGTCGGACAAAGAACCAGGGTAGCAGAATAACAGAGCCTCGTATGAATAGGGTTACTGGATGGTAAATTTTATTATCTCGGGTAAAAACAATTCAGTGCATAATTCGTACTTGAGGAAATAGGTATAACTTTAATTTTCGCAGGTATAGGTTAATATTTCACGTCTCCAGTACTCCATATATACGTAAAGGGAATGATTTTAACCAATATCTATTGTACATAATCTATGAAATGAATATTATGCATCCCATTTTTATAGATAATATGCTATATATAACTTGAATCAAAAATAAAATCTTTAACAACTGAGCAAAGTGTTTCAATCGTCCTCTCAGCTAAGTTATGAAATCTTTCGGATTCCANCAATATCTATTGTATATAATCTATGAAATGAATATTATGCATCCCATTTTTATAGATAATATGCTATATATAACTTGAATCAAAAATAAAATCTTTAACAACTGAGCAAAGTGTTTCAATCGTCCTCTCAGCTAAGTTGTGAAATCTTTCGGATTCCAAAATTTTCATTCCTTCTTTTAAAAATTTCCAAATAATTTTTTGTTATCTTACACAACTTTAAACTAATACAATTAACTTTAACACGTAAACTATATATTAATTTTCAACGGGTTATTTTCGACTTTTAACTCAACAACAGCTATAGGCTATAATGAATAAACTATTTTATTTATGAAATGAGCAAAATTCTATTTAATTTCTTCCACCAGCAATAAAAGAGAGAAGTTTGGAAAGTAAGACGAGAATACTTAAGATCAAATCTTACACATTTAGCAGAATAAATGGTTTCTCTCCGTTGCACGACTCTGAAGTCACATCCATTAAATTAAGCTTACATCCACGCAGACGTCGTTCAAAAATAAGCCTAATCCCAATTTAGACAAAAAAATGACTCGAAAGAATTTATCAGGATTGTATCCAGATGTCTAATCCAACGCCTCTGTCCCGGGATGTAAGGTAGCGGTGTGAATCGACCACTTCTAAGGACAGGAGCGCACAAGACGCATGTCACTGGACTATCAATGGTGTGCACGTAGGCTGCAATCGAAAGGTTATGGTCATCGAATTATTAAAACTTTACAGGGATTGTAGAAGATGAATTTTACTAAAGACTACTTTAATAATGCAACTATTAATTTATTTTTACTTTATTGTAGTTAATAATCGACGTTGATTTATTAAATACTTTTACTTTGAATTTATAGACGAGAATGAATTCTTTTAGCACTTATTTTATTCTAATAATTCAACGAAGTAAAATTTTAGCAAGGAAACTAATGCACTTCAAATTGCTTTTGCTGCGGGAAGAATATTTCGTTAATGCGGAATAGGTTGTAGCGAACCTCAAACAGTTGCAAGAAAAGCAAGCATCGAACATAGCCTCAACTCTGGACAGCCCAGAGCAGCTCACACAGCGGAAAAGCACAGAAAGGGTCGTCTGCACAACGACGGCCATCCAGGGTCTACGTAAGTCCTCGGGTGCCACACGCAGCGGACTGCACATACAAGGTCTTATGTGACTCTGCTCGAACGTAACTTTAATTTCCCTTGTTCCCTTTTGGCAGTATACCACAATTTACCGTCCCCAGTATTTAATTATCAGTAAGCTGTTACTGCTCACCTTCAACTATTATTGCCGAGGCAAAATTCTATTGAAATTCGTAGCAAATTTAGTTAGCAAAGAATAGGGAAAAAACTGGAGTAGTCTCTGGTAAAGACAGAATTAGAGAAATAGAGGTAATTTAATTGCTACCACAACAGTGGTGCAGGAAATACTGGAGATCGAGCGCAACACTTAAGAACGCGCTACGTTGCTTTTAATTAGTCCCCAGGAAGACGACTCCACAATAGTAATAGAGGAGTACATCTACTCAATCATACAGGAATGCCGTATTGTAAGGAAAAAAGATGCAGAGTTAACACTGCTACGCCCTCATTCCACTACTGCTTGTAGGTGTCTGACGGAACAGCTGGAGGTAGACCGACTGACCGAGACACAGAGTCCTGTTTTTTTTTCAATACCAGACTGGCGACGTGGGAACGGAGAAACTCCATAAGGTTAACAAACCCCCACGCAACCAACCCAGCGGGTGAAGAAAACAAAGAATGACAAAAAGAAGTTCCAAGATCACAGAATAGCTCTGTGTACAGATCATTTAAAGCTGCCAATGCCCGCACCAGCACAGACAGCGCCAGCAAGACCATTCCAAACATCCACACTCGATGGGAAAAACGAACGGGAACACTGGCCCGTTCGGCATCTCGACGGTTCCAAGGCAAACTCATGAAGAGCATCAGTACGCCGCCGAGTATACCTCACCCGAACCAATGGACCCGGAAGAAACTCAGACAGTGGATGACTGGGGCAGTTATAGATTTTATACAAAAAAAACAGACCCCATCAACTCTGCGACGATGCGCCAGATCACAAGGCACAACGCCACCCAGCATGAACGCACATCGACGAACCCCTTTGTCAAGCAAACACAGATGGCAATCGGCAGCAGAACCCCGACTAAAGAGTTAAGTTGTTAAGCCGCGTCCACACGACGATCTTTTCAGCGATCACAAACACAAGAATCGACGATCAAAATCACAAACAATTTCGCCTCCTTGTCCCAACGGCATCAGAAACAGAAGCCACGATCAATTCAAGGTCACTANCGAATACATCATTCCATTACTATTAATCGATATTCCACCCTCATATTATCGGTCAGATATTTATTGTGCTTATAGATGCTGATTGGCAGGTAATACTTTATATATACTGGCGAAAGGTATAGCTAAAAATTCATTCACTGGCATCCCCTCAAATGCAGAAATGCACACGATAGAACAATAATTTCAAATTTTTTATTTATAAATTTATTTAATTTCTATTGCAATTCACATTGTGTACATCCGTTTTTTTCCATTAAGTAGCTTTTACTAATGAAAAAAAGAAGGTACAGACGTAACTCGAGGAAATTGCTACAGTTATTACTAATTTTCAACACATAGTTCCCAATTGCTTCCCGCAATAGAGAAGTTTGAATCAAACAAACAAAATTTGCTAAGCGGGCAAATTTAAATAAAAAATTATGCTTTAATTACTAAATAATATATTTAAAATAGCTACATCTATTTACAGAGCGAAATATAGTTTGCAAACTTTTTGTAATCGTGATTTCCAGCACTGTCGGCGATCAAGAATCACAAACTTCGAAGGCTCGCCGCGTGTGTTTGGCCATCAAAATCTTTCCGCGATCACAAACTTCGACGAAAACGATCGTTTTGTAGACGCGGTATTACGTGGTTAAGCCATGGACCGAGGGACAAGATGCGCAGGTGCCAAACTTCCAATTCGTGATCATGAACAATGTTCACCCCATCCTCTAATCATCATTAACATTCAACCATTACCTTTAATACCATATTCAGTTGAACGTAAAGTTGCCGCCAGACGATAGATTAGTTAGTTAAAAACTTTGTTTAACCTCCGTAGCCGCAACTCAGGCGTTCCAAGAGAGATAGTGTGTAGTATTCAAATACCACAAAATTTGTCGCGTGGCCTACGTGCGCTACTACGGGCAGGAAACAAGGCGCAATGCATAGTAGAAGACACTCGAGTGGTCGGCCTCTTTCACGGCCTGCCACACGAGAGAGAAGTCCCCCGGACTAGGTACGCTATCTCGATCGACAGCCCACCTCGCGGAACAGAAAAGGAAATCGAGAACCTACCTAACTTTACAAAACTGACCTCGTCAGCCGGAACTGCGGCCAGATGCTACATCCCCTGCGGAGAAGGCACTCGGGACCCTTGGGTGCGTGATGCCCAAACATATTGTGGCAGGGAAAGGGCGCCAGACGATAGATGGTCACAGCTGCGGTGAGAGCGAACGATGGTTGAGGATGTGGCAGGAAACGGTACAAGAAACAGTGAACAGGGTTGATAGCAACAATCAGAGACCACAGCTCTAACGTCAGTGATCTAAAGGTTAGCTCGTACGGCATTTAAAACTCCGATAGTTGATACGTAGTTAGGAGAGTTAATAAAGTTAATAGTTAATCGTGGAACCCACTGAACAATAAACACACACAGTGGTGCTGTGAAACGTTAATTTAATTCGTTTGAAGATTCAAACAGAACGTTAATACGAGTGGCGCACTCAGATGTTAATTAGAAGTCGGATTTAAAAGAACGGACCCGCATAACCCGCTGTTACAGGTGCGACGGTCATAGGGAACTATCAGGTCTGTCTCGGAACTTAAACAATCGGAACCAGGAAGCAAAGAATGCAACGGGAGGACTCATTAGGGCTAAAATAAAACTTAGCCGTGACCGCACATAGCAAAGTTACATCACATCGACGAGTCGAAGTATTTGAGTGTTGGAGTTGAGGCCTTCGTATGTTGTTATCTTAAACATATCACCGTATTTTTTTTATTTATTTCATTCAATTTCCCGCTCATGACTGGCCAGCTACTTGAGCAGCAAAATATTGTAAAATGTTGTCGCCAAGTACAGAAAGTTCGAGCAATGGGCTAACTGTTACTGTGATTTCTCTCGCGTACAGAATTTGCTATAATGGCGCTTATATTTGTTGGTAAAGAATAAATATGTTCGGTGAAAAGCACTATGAACTGAATATGAAGTGCAAATTAGACCTCAACAAGAAAAAAGTTAAATCAGGTGGCCGAAAAGGAACAAATTCGTCGCAAAAGTTGTGAAAGTTTCCACCAGCATGCACTGCAATTTTCTATAGATAATTGCTAAATTAGTATATATTATCTTAATTTATTTATACGCTAGAGATGAATTTCGCAAATTTAAGACGATTTTTCTGGTTAAATTAGTTAAAATACTCCTAGGCTGCTCAGCCATAGATTCGTCGATGATGACGTCACTTTTTGGTGCTAATTTCTCGTGAGTCCTCCCGTTACGCTCTTTGTTTCCTGATCGGAACTGTCAAACTCAAGGCTCGAGGTAAATACTCGAGCTAATGCTACGATCATAGTGCAGCGGGAGAGCCTACATATTTCTCCTAGATAGCTCTATGAATAAAAATCGCATGCGTTCTAGTCCAGCAACTACCAACACGCTTTACTGAAGAGGAACAAAAGTCAGAGATCCCAACTGAATATTTAGTTTAATAACTGGACATGCAAGTGCCCGTCGAAATTACATCCGCGCTCATCATAAGGACACCAAACAACGATGAAAATTTTCACTACCTGGAACTACAATAATCTGCCCATGGCAGACTTCTGAACCGACCAACCACAATCCGTAAAGTATAGAACAGCGTTCGCCACGTTCAAAGAGAATGGAGAACAAATACGCCAATGGGAAAAAGAACGAACATAATTGAGTCACAACGTCGCCATTAAATAATTCATCAGCAGCTTAGGAAAACCGTTACAAACTGCATTACGCAGACGTATAGGCTGACGTCTAGAATCTTATTCTTTTTCTGCCAAGGCTGATCCTCTCCAAATATTTGATAAACTTCAAGTGGTCCCTGCATTGCACCTCTAGACGGGTGCCGGCGAGAGTCCCCGCTGCTAGGACGACTGCAGGAAGAGGAGGCCTTAACTAAGTCATGGAACGAAGTGGTGGGTTTCTGTCAGTTAAGTTTGTCAGAAAGTAATTCATCAGAAGGCAGCAAGGTGTTGTAACTCTCCGGCCCACCAAATAAGACGATGGGAAAGCATTCGAAGGAAACGCCCGCCCACCTGAAAGGAGCTGTGAAACACTAAGAAGAGAAGTGAAGCTAAAAGTAACAGCATCAGAGAGCGGAAATATGCATAACCCAACAGGTTAGGGGAGGTCTAAAGTAAGACCGATGACTACTTCCAGATATACAATAACAACAGTGTGCTGAAGTTGCGGGGTATAAAGCACCGTCGATAAATTGCATAAAAAACTAAATCCGTATCATGATAGCCACTCTACTGTAATAAAAACGGTGCTTACAGGAAAAATAATTAGAAATATGGTGTTACTTCAATGGTATTCTTAGCCCATTTCCCCACACAGCACTACTTGCGACCCCTAGAGGAAGGAAATTTCCTGTACGCCAACAAGGTTAAACCCATGTACGAATTACCCTGACAGATGAATGACTATTACATTCCCAGTTTAAACCTTCCTGCCCCCAGAGTACCTACACTGTGATCCAAATAGAGGAAGATTGAAGGGACAAAGAATACCAACAGAAACGTGGAATCCATTAACGACTCGGGGCTCATTGGGACAAGTCGAAAGTAAAGCAGGAACAGAATAAAACATGAGCAAGTAGAAGTATGAAACTGAGATGGAAGCAAAGTGGGCACGAAAGACGGACGTCCCGAAGGCCTAGCTCATGGCTAAGGTAACCAACCCGAGCCCCCTGGGGTCGCCAGGCCCCATAACAAAACGGCACAGGTCAATACGCATGGAGACAGCAATGCGGGAAAGAAGAGGAAGAACGGAAAACGCATATCAGCGGGAGAACATAAGTAATTAGCGGAAGCAAGATGGCACAAAAGAAAGACGTCCCGAAGGCCTGGCTAAGGTCACCTCCGGCGTGCGACTCAGCTTTGCATACAAGGAACTGGATCAGATCAAAACGAACTGTGCGCTCATACAGAGGAGAACTTACCAAACACAGAACATAAATCAGCCAAGCTCGAATACAAGTGAAAAAACAGCAGCATATAAATTCTTACTTTACTGACTATCGGTAAAATTGTTCATTTTTTATCCGAATAACAAGAAATCTTAGGGATAAACACGCGCTTAGAAATATACCTGTGATCTAAACCTATAGAAGCCAAAAGGGGGGAAAAAGGCAAGAGAACCTCAAGAAACCCCTGAACCCCACATTGTGGACACGGCCAGTTGCGGCGACCCCCGTTTAGCGAGGCCCAATTGGGATGCTTTCGGTACCACACAGTATGCACAGCAAACTCCACTTATACCAGGCTGTGTCATTCAGCTACACGGGGTTCCTCGTCCCACTGCATTTCCACTAGGCATAAATTCACCGTTTGCGCGACAGTAATCACAGTTTATGGCCCGCACGGATAGGGTCAAGACAAGAGGCTGGTATGGTGTCGTTACGTCGGTGAAAAATTGTGAAATTTTTCGATATGAACGAGTAGAAAAGTCATCTAATTCATAAAGCCAATGTTCAACTTGAATTAGTTTGAATGTGAAATGAAGAAGTCTCCTAGCACCGTAAGGTTAAGTAAAAATATAAAAAAAAAATATAAAGAGCAGTCGTTAATTAATGAAACGCCAAACAGCTAAGCGGAAAAAATAGACTGACGTACTCACAATCCTCAGTGCGGTGACTAAAAATAGGTGTCACAAAAAGAAACTAGTACAAAAAACACTAAAATTAGCTCGCCAGTAGTTTTCCAGAGCAGACAAATAGCAGCCACTGCCGTGACGCAGCGAGAAACTACCGAACGATGAAACTAGTTGAATTTTCCACGAATCGAACAAAACTGAAGATAAGTTAGAACACTGAAAAAGAAATAGATGATTGAAAGCTTCGGTAATGAAGCTATAATATGAATTGCCGTGTTCAGCGGCCGCTAACTGATTTTAGTGAATGTGAAGTTTTTTTTTTTAATGAGCTAAGCGGTGGCCAACGCATATCACAACCATCCCTCAGGGCTTCTGGGAACCGTCTGCCTAGGGCCACAGAACCAGAACAGCAGCAAAAGAATGCTTCCACAGAATCGGTCAAGAAGAGATCAAGAAAAGGGAGCTTGCGCGCGCTGTTGCACTAATTTATATGTCGTGGGAAGCTCCCGACATACAAACAAACAACTTTAACGGTTAATGACCCCCACTATTCCCTAGATAGTCAGGGTAGTCTCCGGCCGACAGCTCCCCACCAACAAGACCCGTATTTAGTAAATGAGATGAAAAGAAAAACAAATATTTATATTAAGTTCCCTACTAATTAAAATTTGACGTTTCGGGATCCTTCTCCCATTTTCAAAAACCTAATAAAATCTTTTATGGATACCTAACAAAAATTTTTTTTTATTTAAGGAGACCTAAATTGTGGTGGTGTTAGCAGGGTGGGAGCTAGAGGGCTAATGACCACGGTGCGCTATGGGGTCCTCATATAAGCGTCGAGCGGCACGGGAAGCGGAGGA
>LQNS02001154.1:5578067-5588895 GCA_001587735.2 Parhyale hawaiensis
GGGTAACACAAGAGGGTAACACAAGAGGGTAACACAAGAGGGTAACACAAGAGGGTAACACAAGAGGGTAACACAAGATTGTAACACAAGAGAGTAAGAGAAGAGTAACACAACAGAGTAAGAGAAGAGTAACACTAGAGGGTATCAAAATAGAAGTAATGCTAGACATGTTAGCGTTGACAAGCGTCCAGTGCTGAATGAGCCCCACAACAACGCAGTCAATCATGGCTTGGGCTGCTCGAGACGGCACACTACACCGTTACCGTGAAAAAACGCTATTGCCATATCGATGAGCCACAGAAAATCCTAGTGCATCAATAGTGAATTGGTGTAGTCTGCTGCAGTTCTCCGGCCGTAGGTGGCTGTTGTATGACAGCGCTCAAAATCAGCCAGTAAAGTAGTAGTAAGCAGGGGCATGTTGCAATCAGGCCTCCGGTGTCACCTGTGCTACACCGGCCTCCAATGCGACATAGACTGGGTAACACCGAAGACAATCCTCCTAAATTGCAGGGTTATGAGCTGGGTAACACTGCCTTTGTTTACAAACATTGACTTTGATACTCAACAATTCGTATTACAAAGTCTAGGACTGCCATGTATTGCTGAAGTCTAGCATTTGAAGCACTTTCGCGTAGTTTTCTCAACTTTTTATCTTAAAATACAGTCAAAATATGGCTCTACCAAAATCTATTTGTTCAAGCTTACTGAAAATTCAGCAACACTGTTGAGGGGAGCGCTGCGATCGCTCGTCACATTCACTGCTACAGGGGTAACACCGTGAGGGTAACACCGTGAGGGTAACACCGGCGTCTGATTGCAACACGCCCCAGGCTGAGCGTATGCACGATAATGTGTGTGCCTATGCATAATATATGCATACCGCCCTCCTGTCAGAAATATAGTAAAAACTAGGGCCCCGTGGACACATCTAAGGAGCCTAGAAGGGGTCGAAGCTAACCTGCGAGGAACACGGGCGTAACCGGAGACGAGCTAACGGCATTTAGAGCGGGAAGCTAGGACGAACGGTTAGTTCTTCCGTAGTAAGTTACGCCACAAATATATATATTCTCTTACCTTTCATTACTTACCTACTCATAGATCGCGTACAATCAAAACAGTTTGGGAGGAATTAATTTAATTGATGGATATCATTAATTATTTAATTGATGGAATTAATTGAGGACTTTGAACAGTGCGCTGAATAAAAGGAAGCAGAGACTGGTAAGAGATAGAAAACAGAACGCAATATCAACAGTAAAGCAAGGTCAAACCAGGGAACAGGAGGAAACCTGAACAAAGCAGAAGGAGTAGAAGCATAAGAAAACAGGAAGCAACAGGCAGTCGATTAGAGGGAAACCAATAGCAGGAGCAGAGAAAAGACAGAAAGTAAAACAAACAGGGAAGCCTCATTAACAGGAGTATGAACATTAGGAAGCAAAGGAAAATAAAAGAAGTATCAAAAAGAGGAACCTGGGGAAAAAACAACCAAGTGGGAAATCAAAAGACGGCAGTAAAAGAAGAAAACGGCTGGACGCCGAGTGCACTAGGAAGGGGTCGTCCAAAATCCTACGTAAGGTATTACATACTATCTAGAACCTGTGGATTTTCCACAGAACAAAAGCAATGTCCTTCAGTGATATCTCAGAACCGTATCATCATAATTTCCCCCTAATATACCGAAGGAACCTGTGGAAATTTTTTCAAAACAGAATACCCTCGGACTGTACCATGCTTATGAAGGGTGAAAATGTTCTACGTCAGACAGTGAATCTTCTACCTAAGACCTACGAGCAGTAGCAGCTTAAATTTGAATTAGATTAGATTAGATAGGCGGCAGTAGACGAACCAAAAGGCCCATTCCCAAAAAGACACCGGGACTTACACCCCGGCCCTCTATGAGCTATTGCCAGAGGCTCCTTCTAGTGAATGATCCCTTCCCAGGCCGTATCGAGGATGCATCAAGGATGCTCTAATGTTCTCCTATCTAATACTGATGATAAGCTTCATGGTCGTTCTAAGTTACTAACTAAATTACTTAGTAACTAAGTAATTAACTAACAGAGGGTGGCAAAACACTGAATTTAATTAACTAACGGAGGTACAAGCAGAATTATAATGTAGATTCGCCCCCCGCATCATGTCTACACACGGCAACCTATTTCCGCTAAGTGAAAGTAGTGAAGCAGGCCCTACGCGATGCAAATCTACTTACACAATCACACGCAAACTTCTGTTTATTATATCCGATGTTTGTCACGTCTATATGGAAAGCTGGCACAAGCTTCAACGCCATATTTCGGTAAATAAACCATTTAAATTGCATCTTTTATGGGAATTGAACATCGCTCACTGCAGCCCTGAACCGTGTTTGCCATCCATGTGTACGGACTGTCGCTGCTGACGCCTACCTCCCGTGATAGGCTTGCCTCTCTGTCTCCCTTTGTAAATAAACGCCCCCATTACCTCCACATGCCATCCCCTCGGGGGAAGGTAAACACCTTGTCTCTCCCGCACGGGGGTACGGGATAGGCCAGTTCAGAGATTACCCGTAGACTCAATAGCCTCTTGATCGCAATATGTATAACAGAATTTGTAATCAGACCTCCAAAAATTTAGAGCAACAAGAATGATTGCATTAAAAGGTAGAACTTGATCCTGGAGCGGCGGGAATTGAGGGACTAGAATTGAGATCGCACAAATTAGAAGCATCTGCTCTGCTGCTCAGCATCCGAATGCGTTCCTGTGTCCGTCTGAAGATCATTGAAGTGCCTTGCTTTCTGAGATTCAGGGCGTATTCCATTAGGACGTGCATTTCACTATGAGAGTCAACTCACACGGACGGCATGATAGCAACTATTTTGCAGTTTCTCTGTCGCTCGTATTGGCTATTCGTGTCGCCGAAGCCATCTGCAAGTTGCAGTTGGCTGCACGCCCAAGTCGACTGCAACCTGCACTGGACAATGTGGAGATTTCAAAGCCCGCATTGACCAATATTTAGGTGTATCCAGCTGAACCGGTTTACCATTTGCAAAACCTTCACAGTCGGCTCCCCGCCTACATGCTGAACAAAACAACCATCCCATCAGCAAGAAAAACTCTTCAATCATTGACTTTTTCTAATCCAATCGAGCTAACAACATTAAAGTCACTCTACATCCACAGAACAAGACCCAGCCCCAACATTATGACCTCAGCTGTTCGGTTCTGCTGCAGACAGTTCACGATCAGCCCCACATCTACCGACTGTCCAGAAGCTGACATCCGGCTCCTCCACGTACCTCTGTCCATTCGCCTTATAGACTTCACCACGACCACATCTATGCTCCCCTCACTATAAATAAATGAAATTTTTTATGTATAGGTAATAGATTTTCACATTGCTCTTTTTCTGATGAAGGGATTTTTATTTATCCCGAAAAATTAAATTTTATAATCTGTCTACTGTGCATTTATTATAAGATAATTGCCAGATTTTGAATAGGTTAGGATAGATTAAGTTAAATTAAGATACGTCAGGCTACGCTAAAATAGTATAGGCTAGGCTATATAGGTTAGACTAGGTCCGGTTCAGCTAGGATTTACATAACCTTGGTGTCTGTACAGTTCCAAAATGACCACTCTCTTCTCAAATTTTCTTCAAGAAAAGACCATTATAAAGACCACTTTTTGAAAAATGTCCTTTCTACACGATGATTGTCCAGGCTGTCATTTCCATAAAAAATGGTCCGATTCCTTTCCTTGCAAATGCCAATTTTTTTTCTTTCATATACTCTCGCTGCGTGCAAAATTCAATTGATCTCTCTCTCTCTTCTAAATTTTCTGGAAAATAAAATATTTCAATTACCAGTTTTCGAACAGATTTCGAAATTGCATTATGCCTGTCCGGTAGCTATTTCCATTAAAAACTCCGATTCCTCTCCTTCACACTTCAGTTTCGTTCAGTCGGGATGATCAAGATAGAGTTGAATTTAACACAAACAATCGTTTACCGGGTTCTGATGAACAAACTAGGGATGAGGAATGTCTATCGAATATCAAGAAAACCTGGTACTGGAGCACGATAGATTCCCATGACGCATAGCAAATTCAGTTAACGACTTTTTGGCAAGTAGAAACGTTCCTGCGATTCCTCGGCTGCCTTATTCACCAGACATGATTCCTTACGATTTTTGAACTTCTCGTAAGAGTGAAGATAAATTTTAAATAACACCATTTTGGGACATTGGAAGATATTAAAATAAACACGCATGCGACCAGCTGAGTTCCAGCTCAATTAAAACCGTCAAAAATATATATATTATATATCAGCGCTGCGTAGTTTCATAAAATGACTGCCTTCAGAAATACAGGGTGGAAATGTAATTGTAATCAACAAAAAATATTCAAACATCAATCCCATTGCTTTATTTGTACGCCTCATATGATAGTCAGCTGGAGGATATACTAAAAAATGTCATTTGGACGTTGGTTATACACGCAACGATATAGAAATAGCTCAGGACTCGTGTCATCCTGATTGTGGCACTGTGGAAATTATAACAGTTAAGCTGTTTTCAGCAGTCGCAACCGACGGAATGATAATTAAAGTATTACGATAGCAATTGTTAGGGCGCAGTAGCGAGGTCGTTCTACATATAAGAGCTCGCTCATGTTTTACGAAGACAGGAAAATATATCATGGCCAGTATGGGGATCGAACCCACGACATCCGCGTTATTAGCACGGCGCTCTAACCGACTGAGCTAACCGGCCATGGTAGTAATCAACTGTGTTAAACACTTTGTGTTATATCGAGAATGGTAAACTGAATACCATGAGCCATTGTGTCTCAGGTATACATAATTTTTCAAAATCAGAGCAAAATCGCTCTTAGCATTTCTCGATTATAATTCTTGAAATTTTTTATTACCTGCACGAGGTTTCCAACACTGGCAGCGTCACAGGCGCAAATTTTTCTTAGAATTTGTTATAAAAATCTTGCAAGCCTTCGTAACCTTTTGAGATGGCAAACTTACGCTTAACAGATAATTTTGTGCCTTTCTGCATCTATGTGCTTGGTGTATGTAGAGCATTTACATAGATATCTCGTTTCAGAAAATGTACTTATCAAACTTCAGCTGATTTGCAGTATATGAAATTATGAATAACCTTGTATAGACTACACTAACAATATATTTGCGCACCCACACCAGGTAAATAAGTCGTACTGCTGATTAGTGAAACTTCAGCGAAATGTTTTCTTTCACAAAGCGGCTTAAAAACAGAAAAGAAATTGCTATGGCTACGCAAATAACAAATTCATTCATCAGCTTAAGGCATGGGCAAAACGCGAAATTAATTTTAAATCAATTTTAGGTAATGTTGTGCCCTAAAGTTGAAGGATTGTAGCTCATCGTTTGCTGATGAACACATTCTTTGCAAAACTTAGAGTCAATTGCCTCTTGCTTGAAAATTTTTTTTTTTTAATTAGGAGTTGTTTTTTTCAAATTTTTCATGAATCAGCCGTAAAATCTATTAAGATTTGAGTAGGCTACCAAATTCAATGCAGTCTATGATTTAAGCCGAGCAAAAACGTTCTCATTTTAATTATTGCACTTAATAACCACGTACGTATAGCCTATCTTCAGTTGTGATGGCTAATAATTTGCACTACCACCTTTTTATTCTACATGTTCGTGACTATGATTCTACAGTAATATAGAAGACACAGGGCAGTTGGCTACATCACTTTCGATTTACAAAGAAATTAGAAGTGATGGGTGCTGCTTGCAATTTTGTCAGTTTAGTATTGTTTTTACTATGAGCTCACTATGTGGAATTACTGTAAAAAAAATTACATTGAATGATGCAGTTACTTCTTTATTGGCTGATGAAACACAAACACATCAAGTAGCTACGTGAGATCAGTGAAAGACGTGGATGCTGCAAAATTAAATTCAACGGGCATCTTCTGCTGGTAAGTGGATAACAACAAGCGTGTATTAAAAAAAGAAATTAGTAGAGTTAGAAAGCGCTCAACAGAGTTGGAAAACACTCAACACTTCAAGTAATTATGGCTCATGATCTTAGAAGAAAGTCAATTGTGAGAGATCTTCAAGTGACACTGCAAGAAAATATTACGTTGGAAACAACAGTGCAAGCGCTCTAATCACAGAAATCAAATGGACCTCTGCATGCTTATGACTTTCTCGTCAAGTGAAGCACAAGTGTTGCCCTCTATTGGCATAGTGTGGCCCATGTTTTTTCACAGGATAGATTGCAGCTTCCCTTTAGAGGAAAAAAAAGTCTTTGAACCATCATATAAAGGTCCTTCTTACATCATCTACGAAGATCATAATCCCCAACAATTTCGCAGTAAAAAACAATTTCGCAGTAAAATGGCAATCTCAATACAGGCGATCCTCATTTTATGTATATATATATATATATATAGTTTGAATCCTTCGCTATAGTTGGGTGCCGTTGTAAACGTCAGCTTAGTTGTAGTTTGACCTTAAAGTACAATTTTCTATTATTAGGATCAGTAGAAAACGTTCATTGAAGCAATATTCAAATTTATGCACTATTAGATTACGTATTTGTACATTCTTGTCAGCCATTTTTGAATAAATATTATTTGGACACATTCTTACACGTCCTTCATTTTTTAAAAGCCTTATTGTGCATTCTGCAATTTTCAGCAATTTCACCCTTTTTCTTTCCCTCGCTTGAGCCATTCAACATTGTTATGTTCTCACTGATGGTCAATCTCTGTCGTCTCCTGGAAGGCTTCATTGCTTTGGGAATTATACATAATATACAGAAGTCATGCGATTAATATTCCTTCTCTTGCACAGCCGGCAACAAATCCATGAAGCGAAACCTAGCCTCAATGTGATGACTACAGCCGTACCACTCGTCACAACCCATGACTGACGCTTTTTCCTCCAACTGTCCGTTTTCCCCCGCTTCCCTTACCGTCCTACGCCAATATAAGAACCCCACAGCGCACCATGGTCATTTGCCTTTGAGGTCCCACCCTATTAACACATATCCAACTTAGCTCATCTTAAACATCATTCTTGTAGGTATCCTTTGTAGTNATGACTGACGCTTTTTCCTCCAACAATCCGTTTTCCCCCGCTTCCCTTACCGTCCTACGCCAATATAAGAACCCCACAGCGCACCATGGTCATTTGCCTTTGAGGTCCCACCCTATTAACACATATCCAACTTAGCTCATCTTAAACAACATTCTTGTAGGTATCCTTTGTAGTTTTTAGTTAAATTTCTGATGATGAGAAAAGTTCTCGAAACGTTAAATTTTATTTGTCAGTCGACATTTGTAGTTATTAGTTTGATATTCTATAGTGAATCCCTTTAATGTTCACAGAATTTTAGTATAACATAAATAGATAGATAATGCAATCTAGTCGTATTGATGATGCGTTGTTTTTTTGCTTCTACTTCCTTCTCGACTTGCTGTTCCATATGCACTGAACCTTTAAGCTACAGGGAACACCTTCGGCCAAGAGTTCAATATCGTTATCGGCGAACTCGCTGCCCCGTAGTTTTTCCTTTGTTATATCGCCTTTCTAATGGAAACGAAGGTTTACAGTTTTAAGCTTAGTAATCAAAATACGGCTTTGTAAAAACGAAAAGCCAAGGAAAAAATTTGTTTTGACCAATGGACACAGAATCACTGCGTAGGAAAGTAGTTTAGGTGGATAGAAAAAGGACATAAACATACGATATGTCTTGCAATGCAATCTGTGGCGATAGCGTTATTTGTAACGTCCACAACAATGTCTGTAGTAAAGAACCGAGATATTTAGGCGAAACACAGCAAACTGGGCGAAAAAATATCTTCAAGTCATTTATACCTTTACCTGAATTAAAGCTTTTCTTAAGAATGCTTCTCTGTGTAACGTCCCCTATTTGCATACATAATACCACAAGCACTAAGGGTTTAAACGGCCTGTCCATGGTCGAATATTAGTTCTTTGCACCTCATAAGTTTTACCTTTCGCTTTGCAATTCTCATTTTCCAGATTTACTACTTTGCAATTCTTTTCATATTTTCTGTATATGTACTTTTTTCCAATCAGTACAGCTGCGATTCTCTATCCGCCTTCTATTTTACAAGCGTAATTATAAGACAAAATTTTACATTTAAAATCCATCTTGTTCGGGTTTAAAGCGCACGACACGCATTCCCATAATTTTTTTTAGCCCAAACTAACAATACTCTTATGCCTTATCAAGCTCACATCCAATATTTTCTCTTAACAACTCACAAGCCCCCCCCCCCTTCCCATCTCTTTTAATTTAAATCCATTTCTTCTGTTTACAATTGACGACCTGCTCTTCCCGTCCTTTTTGGGTAGAATCCAACTTTATGTTTTATACGAGTATATTTGTCAACCAGCTCTCCCCTACCACTTCTGGCTCATATCCTTGCAACTTCTTTTCTGTTTTACATTTGCCAACAAATTCTTCTCTAAATCTCTTCCGGCTCGATTTCAACTTTTTTGTTTTACATTTTTCGACAAGCTTTTTCCTTCTCTTTCAACTTAAATCCAACTTTTTTCAGTTTTACGTTTGTCGACAAGCTCTCCCTACCTCTTTTGACTCGAATCCAACTTTTTTCCGTTTCCCAACTCGCGACAAGCTCTCCCTTATCTCTTTCATTCGAAACCCCTCGGTTGTTTTCCTCGCGGTTTTAACACCCCACAAAAACTTTTGGTCGCGGCTCTTGCGGTGCCCTAAAAATTCGGAAGGAAAGCTCTGAGTCTCATTAGGTCAATTGCCAGCCTTGGAGAACCAGTCTTAGGAGCGGGAGCCGTAACTTGTAGACTCATTTCCCAGACCATCAGTTACCGGCAACGAGACTTAGGCTTACGGCTCTCCCGATCGCAAACACTGCACTACACACAACATCGTGATACTCCCAATAAGTTAGTGCTGTCGGTGAAAGCCCTGATAGTTACGTCGTGCTTTAGAGCACCAATGTACGACCCTCTGCTCCGAGTTTATGGCGGCTGCTCAACTTCTGAAAACAGGGAATATTCCCTGGAAATGAACGACCGTGTGCGCTCGTGAAATTTTTCGGGGAGGAAACGACCGTGTTTGGGGATATTTCTTGGACGTGTATGAACTTGTTTGTGAATCTTCATGGATATACATGCCAGCTTGTTCCTGAATATTTCACGGAAATATTCCTACTGATTTGTGAATATTCCTAGATAGGTAGGAAGTTGCAACTTTTGGGTTCGGATGATACGCGAGCTCGTTCCTTAATATTTTCTAGGTGTATACGAGAGTATAAATACGAGTTGTTTGTGAATATATTTGGGCATGCGTGAATTTGTTGCGAATATTCGTAGATATATGCAGGTTTGTGAATATTCCTAGATATATGCAAGGTTGTCTGTGAATATTTCTTGTTGCATGTAAAGTTGTTTCTGTATATTTATTTGGAAAAAATGAGTGTGAATGTTTGGGGATTTTTGTGAGTTTGTTAGTAAATATTTCGTGAAAGAAGCGAGCTTATCTGAATAATCCCTGTTACGCGCTAACTTGTTTCTGAATACTCTCTGGGATTGTTTGTGCATACGTATTAGTGGATATTTTAGAGATGATTTGTGAATGTTTCTGGATATATTCAAGCTTTTTGTGAATAATCCCAGGTTTGTCGGAATGAACTTGAAGATAGTGTGTGCACGGTATGCACACTTCAATATTTTGGCCATAAAACGAGTGCATTTAGTAACAGTTTGGAATAAGCACGAGCTTGTTTGTGAACAAAATTTATTCCTGGTGCACATCAATTAGTTGAGGAAAGAGGTTTAATAAAGTTAATAAAGCTATTAAACATCCTTACAGTTGCGTTGACCAATGTTCATAGCGTGGCTGTATAGAAACTTGCTTATGTATATTTCCTTGCAATATACGGTCATGTTTGCAAGCATTGGGAGGATATATGCAAGCCTGTTTGAGAATATTCAGTGGAAATGCATGAGTTTATTCGTGAGTATCCATCGGATGCACGTAAATGTTCTTTACAAATATTTGAAAGATAAACGAGTAAACCACTCAATAAAACCTCTCTTAAGGTGGTGGCAATAATGATAGCACAATTCAGAATTTTTCGGTAACTTAAAAAATACTACGCCATATCATGTGAAATTTTGACATAAAAACCTTATTTCAACTAGTTACCTATGTCTTATCATAGTTTCCTTATAAACTATTTGATTAAACTTTTATGATGAAAAGTACAAATTTGTGTTGGAATTTGGGTGGAAATAAAGATAGCACAACTTGAAAAAATTACATTTCCGCGTTACTACATCCAGATTACAGAAGAAGAATATCAAAACAAACCGGCGTCGCCATATTGGACAGTTGCTCTCCACCTTGGAACCTCTATATTTGGAAATTAACCTATTTCTTAGCATGGGAAGACAGTGTGGGTTATCTGAAAAGGAAAAAGGTCAAATAAGCGCATTAAATGAAGGATTCACTATATTTCTAAGAAGGTTAGCAGATCTAGAAAGGTGGTAACTAACTTTTGAAGAACCCAGAAGAACACGGAAAAAAGAAGTCTCCTGGCCGCCTTTCAAAATTGAACCCTACAGCCCGCCGCTGACTACTCCGTGAGGCGTCTCGGACAGGAGAGGGGTCAAAAAGCCTGCAAACATCACTGCAATTAAATGTTACACCGAGAAGAGTCCGACAGATCCTGGGTTCATCTAAGAACTTCAGTTATAAGAAGAGAAAAACTGCACCAGCACTCACGAAAGCACACAAGGCAAAACGCGAAGAATGGGTTCGAGAAAAAGTGCAAT
>LQNS02001154.1:5655719-5667249 GCA_001587735.2 Parhyale hawaiensis
GACCATGAGTTGAAGTCGGAGTCAGCACTAGCTTGGTCTAGGAGTTGGATAATAGTGGGGCTATTTCATTCAGCAGTCGGAGGGTTTGGGGGTTGCAGAAGTGGGACTTAGAATCGAACATTATTGGCTTGACCCATTAGTCTGCTTTGACTTGATCCACCCTACTCCGCAACATTTATTATTATTACACCTTGCATTTATAATTTGTTCTACCATTCTGCAGACATTCATGTCTCTTGCCTTTCCTCTCCTTTACACATTAACTGCGTCACTGAGCTTTCTGGAAAATTCGTGGATTTGCAGTAAATTCTGAAACCTTAATATCTCATATCTGTAATATGTGTGGTGTTTCTCTCATGGCACCTTATGCCCATATCAACATGGGCTCTACACTCCGTGCCACGATAGTAGCTTCATTCGTTTTTTTTTAATATTACAGGTGTTTCAACTTTTCCATTTGCTTTGAAACTTTTCTGGCAGAAGTGTTAATGCATGACAATACTTTCACGTGAACTTCATTAGAATCCCTACAAGATTTCATGAGTTATTACAATTGCCGTGATTATTTGGTGTGCCATTCTATTAGCTTTTGTAGAAATCTTTCAAATTGGGAAGGACTAGAGGTGTGTCTGAGGCTGAAAAAGTAAAAATTGTGAAAATATGCTAAAGGAACACTTGTTATGGATACCTATTGCTGTTTCAGTAGGCTGCTATGTTGACACTGTAAAGCGCTTTTTAGCCGACCCTTCACCAAGGATAAAGCGCTCAGACTCGGGCGTCCTGAAAGCTGTTAGTACTCGGAATCTTTGTAGTGTGAAGAGGCGTTTGTTAAAGAAACCAGGACAAAGCTCAAAGTTTATCTTTAGTGAAGTTAATCTTCCTGAAGTCTCGAAAACAACAAGATGCCGGTTGCTGAGAAACATTGGGAAATGTTGTACACGTGGTAAACGACCTCCTCTGACGACCAGGCACGAGGATTCACAGCTGCAATGGGCTCGAGAGCATATGAAGATTAGCATGAAGATGGTAGCCACTTTTTACCCATGAAACCAGGGAAGGGCTAACTCTGCACAGAACAGACGGTTGGGGAAATGATGGGTTGGCCAAGAGCGTCATACTCGTTTCCGTCACCAGCAGGGCGGAGGAGGCGTTGTGATTTGGGCGGGAATTATTGGACACGAAAAAGTAGGTCCTGTGCGAGTGCCAGATGGAGTGAAAATAATTTCTTGGCTAATAGTCAGCTCTTTGAGTCGGCCTTGCTTCCATGACGTGATGACGCTGCACTGCAGAATCGTCATAGGTTGATATTTCAACACGACAATGCCCCGTCTCACTCTGCAAAGGCAACATAACTGTTCTTGTCATCGTTAGGATTGAAAGGTAACAGTTTGATGGTTTGGCCGGTACGCTTTCCTGATCTGAATCCTATCGAAAACTTGTGGGGAATTTTGAAGCAGACTATTTACAAGGCTGGAAAGCAATACACTTCAAAAGTAGACTTATGGACAGCTATTAAGACATCTACAAGCGCTATTCCTCGTTTTGAAATAAAAAACTTGACAAAATCTGTCGACTAGAGCATTGACCTTGTTTTCCAACGGAAGGGTTCTTATGTATACTATTAACTATGTACTTCATTGTTTGGTTATATAATTTGATTTTTTGTGCAAATATGACATTGTAAAATCATAATTTTTTATTATTAACATTTTTTTGATAATGACAATTAATAAAAATCAAGAAAAGCTGATACCGTGGCACACTTGAAAAGTTATCAAAACCTTAAAAATTTTCTAAAATGAAAGCTGCACATTAACATGAGCTGAAAATTTCTGACAAAAAGTTTCATTTATAGTCCCAAACATACCATGAAAATACTAGCTTTTAAAAAAAAATAGTTTTAATTGTACATTTCAAAATGAGTTTGAGCTATTATCGTGGCAGGGACTGTAGTGCGACAGCTGCTGATGCCCGTGCTTGCGATATGCATTTCCACCAGATTCCACTCATTTTTGTGTCACTGACCGCCCTGTAGCACTTGCCTCCTACATCACAGTAAACTCCACTCACGTTGATGCCAGAGGCAAGTGCTATTAGACGGTCGCCGACGTGATAGTTGATGGAATCTAGGAGAGAGACGTTTCGCTAGCACAGTATCAGCTGTTGTCGCACTACGGTGTATGTAATATAGGCATAATGAAGGCTTGTGCAGTTCTTAGATGACGTAAGAGATGTATGGTTTCCACACGACATGTAGAGATGTCTGGCGCAGTCCTGGCTTTTCCTTTTAGGCTGCCCACACACAGAAGCGACGCGATCCTAAGCGATGTAGAAAGACCCCGCACAGAGAGGCAACGCGAAGCGATGCGATGCGATGAAACTCAGAGTAGCGAAGATTCTGTTCTGGCCTTTTTTATTAACATTGTTCCCAGCCATACCTGGAAATCCTGAAAAAATTAGAGAAAATTTAGAAACTGCTTCAAATCGTGGAAAAGTCATGGGAGGAGGGGGGGGGGGCAGGCGATACGCCATATAGAAATGACTGGGAAGTTGGGCTGCCACAACGGCCCGAATCGCTTGGTGCTGCCTGTATGTGTGGTGTCATTAATCAGGTTAGGAATAACAAAACTACAAACGTATCGCCTGTGTTGCGCAGCGTTGACGTGCACAACGTGAGCAACATCGCGTCGCCTCTGTATGCGGGGGGTCAGAATTACTTGCTTAGGAATTAGCTAATGGAAAAGTACGGGCAGAAGCAAATCGCGTCGCGTCGCCTCTGTGTACATGCATCCTCAACAAGATCGGCGCAATCTACACTTAGAGACTTTTCCCTAAAAGGGGCTTTATTGCGAGTCCCTCCGGATACTACAGCTCTGACAAAATGTACATGACACGAGGAACTCGTTGGAACACCGTGTGGAAGGCTTAAACAGATACCGCTATACGGTGTAAGCTGTGTCGTGAGTCAAAGTGTAGCTAATTGTATACCTATATCAGCTAACTATTATGCACTCTTTTACTATTACTTGCAGTGCTCTTCTTAATCCGGTTTTGCTCTTAGCCAAGAGTTGTAGAATCCTAATGATTACCTGTTGGAGCTACACGTATGTTTTGCGAATAGGTTTAGAAATTCAAGTGGACCCCGAGCACACCATGAGTGCTGTTAAGAAAGATTACAAAAAATGTCGAGGGCAGCTTGAACGCTTTCATACTAACATGACCGAATACGGATCCTGCCTGGGCATAGTGGAAAGGTAAAGAAAGCCAAGTGGACTTCCAAAGTATTGGCATAGCCTAGACGGCAACAGTAGCCTACTTGACTCTTAGGACTGACGCCGCGGCCAAAAGTCGGCAACGGAAAATGGGATTTTCTCTAGAGCTATTCTTTTTCCCCCATCTAATACTGAAGAAAAAATTCTAAGGTACCAAACATTTTTCTTATGGAGAAGGTATCGTGGATACGTTGGGGACGCACTTGGGCACTTGCCTGTATGACGGTGTTTGGACATGTTCATAATAGCCCTTGAGAAAATCCCATTTTTCCCATTTTGGCCGCCAGCGTCAGAGGCCACTTGGACCTGAGAGTCAAGTACGGTACTGCTGCAATCTATGGTATTGGTTTTAACTTCAGAAATGTTTCGTGCCCACTTAGCTTCCTTCCACTTTCATACTCCTACTGATCTTACTTTTGTCTGTTCTTCCTCTTCTTTCCCGACTTGCTGTTCCCATGCGCGTTGATCCTGTGTGGGAACACCTTCGTGCATGGGTTCCNCGTGCATGGGTTCCCCGTTTTTCTGTCGACATACTATATGTCCCTTCCTTTTCCTCTCTTAGAAGAGCTTAGTACTTATTTAGGGAGGCTTAAATCTTCTTATAATACCTAATACATACCTAATACTTCAGAAATGCTACATACAATGGGGGAGGAAATGTCATCAGCGTTTGGCATGACTAGTGGTATACGACAAGGAGGCTTACCGTCTCCCATTCTCTTCAATATCTTCATTGAATGTATCCATACAAAGTTGAATGCTGCTGGAGTAGGCTGTCATATCAACAATAAAGCAGTTAATGCCCTTAGTTATGCTGACGACATGGTGCTTGCCTCTCCCCATGCTACAGGACTACAAAAGTTGCTTGCGATCTGCGAGAGCCAAGCGAATAATGTTTGTATTAAGTATAATATGGTAAAAACAGTGTGCATGTATATTAAGACTAGGAGTAGAAGCCTGCCTGATCATAAACATTGTTTTGAACGGTGTGGAGCTTACGTAGGTACGTAAACAGCTTCTCTTACTTCGGTCACAAAATCACCGTGATATTCGTGATGACCAGGACATAGAGAAACAAACGCGAAAGCTCCATAGAGTTGGTAACACGTTAATTTGGAAATTCGGTCATTGCTTTAAAGACGTTGAATGTGTAACTGACTTTTGTGTAACTTTAAAAAGAATTCTATTGAGCGCTTGCGCGTCGCTTTTAATGACATTCCGCATATTAATGAAAGTGCCTAGGTCTAATAGTGCAAATCTAATATTTGTAAATTTCATCGCCTTGCTGATGAATAAGTCGAAATATTTGACACTCAGGATTCATATTTATCGGATAATTTAGAACATCTTCTGAGTTTTTGTTTTATTTGCCCAAGCTTTCGAACAGTTAAACACTGCCCTGACGACGACCAGTGTTTAATTGTTCGAAAGCTTGGGCAAATAAAACTAAAACTCAGAAGATGTTCTAAATTATCCAATAAATCTAATATTTACTCAAATGTGCACAGATTGTCTCAAAGTCAGGACCAGGAAATGCGCCTTGAGCCTAAAATATAGGATTGGAAACTCTAAAAACTCATTAATAAAGTCATCCGCAATGGCCCAGGCTACAAACGGTCTAATATGTATTTACGATGGCAGCGCATACTGTTGCCTGACAGAGGCCAAGCAATGGGGCCCTAGAATGTTAGTCCATTATGACATGTCCTTTGTTTGTAACCTAGAAATAAGATACATCCTCTTGTGTACTACGTAGCATTTCAGTATTGTAATGTCTCCATGAGAATTTAGTGTAGTTCATT
Organism: Parhyale hawaiensis; assembly: GCA_001587735.2. NCBI lineage: Eukaryota > Metazoa > Arthropoda > Malacostraca > Amphipoda > Hyalidae > Parhyale > Parhyale hawaiensis. Next base: position 5,660,794 of record LQNS02001154.1, read on the forward strand.
ATTAGTATATAATATGCAAGCCCCCAGGATGCCTACAGCACTGCTAAGAAAGATCACTCGAATGTTCAATGCTAACTTGAACGTCTGCATAACATAAAGAAAAACGGATCTCGGCAATGAATTTCAAATCAGTACAGATCTTGTTGCAAAGTAAAGACCAAACTCGTAAGTGTGGCACCTTATCGCCTCCAATCTCAAGAGATGGGCTGCAGTCGCGGCCTGAGTGTTCTACACTAGAGCTGAGAAAAATTACAGTACAGGAATGCTGCCCAATGGCCCCCCTGCTGGATACCTCGTACCAGTTACTGAGGCGAGCAAGACTTAGCCTCTGGGACAAGTTCACCAACTTATTATGGGCACACAACAGAGTAACTGAACTCACGACTCGATCCAGTAGAAGGGGACTGGCCTCAGTTAAAGCATAGACTGGGGAACAATATTCCAACAGAGGCAGCAAGAATGTGTCAAAGCATTTATGCACCGCTTCATTGACACCAAACACAGCATTGACCTTGCGCATAAGTCCCGCCGTATTTCAAGCACATTAGACAAGGCACCTGATATATACGGCCCTTTTATCTAGTTTCTGGTAGAAGTGCACACCGAGTATTTCCTGAGAGCTGGACAGCGGCAGCAAAGTGTCTTATTTCTTCAGAGGCGGATGCTGGAGTCGAGTCCTCCAAGAGTGATTGACAAACATGAATTTAGTCTTGCCTTCATTCAGCTGCATACTCCAGGTTGAGCACCAGTCCACGTATTAATTCTTGTAATTCGTGACATTTCCCTATTCAACGACTGAATCACTGAATTACCCTTAGCTAATTAGCGTCCGAATCATAGTTGTCACAGTGGAATCTTCGGCGTAGTTTTCTTAGTGTGCTCCAGTGCAAAGAGCAGGTCACTAGTATACAGCATAAATAGCAAGGGGCCAAGAACGTTAACGTGGGCAACGCCCAAAGCCACCTCGATTAATACACTCAACAGTTCACATACACTTGCTTCCACCAAATTACTCCAACTGTACAATGGGTCCAAATAGTTGGATAAACCCTATCGAACGCTGCATTGAAATCCAATTGAACACGGCGCGGCGCCCCTCAGAGGAGATCAGACGACTCCGGGAAGCGGCTGTCCGAATCAGACTCTTATGACTTCCACTGGTCCGATTTGAGCGTCTTATATCAAAAAAAAAGCTTCAGCTTCACCGCCATTATAATTGCCACTGTCCTTTCCTACAGAATTTGAATTTTTAGATTTTAAATTTGGCGTAGCAACGGCCCCGTCGCCGTTGAGCATCTAAATTTCACGTGGGTAATATGTAGAGGGATGGAAAGAGATCAAGCAAATGGCAAACTTTGTATTACGGTATTCCGCGGAGGGCTAATCTAAACTTTCTGGTTTACAGAGTTTGGTCAAAAAGGCGCCAGACATTGATGTAGTCGTGCGGAGCTCTCAAGTCAAGGATGCCACTCGCCACATTCAGGAAGTGCGGGAATATCAGGTAACTTTCCACATTCAGGAATATCAGGTAACTTGCCACATTCAGGAATATCAGGTAACTTGCCACATTCAGGAATATCAGGTAACTTGCCACATTCAGGAATATCAGGTAACTTGCCACATTCAGGAATATCAGGTAACTTGCCACATTCAGGAAGTGCGGGAATACCAAGCCAGTCGCCACATTCTGCTACGTGGCGTCTGAATCTGACGATGCACTCAGCACGGTGCGGTTACTAGTTGAGCGATGACCTTTCCAAGGGGGAGGGTGTGATGCCCGTGAAGTGCTAATATCAGCAGTCTCAACCCCTGAAGGGATATTTGGGCCGATCATATCCCTGTCGGGATGTCAATGGGCCTCACACTGTGGTGCAACCTTTGTGCCTTACCGCACGGGGTGTTGCATCTGGACGCAACTCTTGCTGTCATGTTAGTTTGTAAACTTAGGTTAGTTTTCTTCCTCGTTAGTTACAGGCTTGCACTTTTGTTCCCCTGCGTGAAATAGCTCATCCGCCAAGTGAGACTTTACGTTAGAAAGGCTGAGATTAAATATTTCTTGCGAGGTCGATTGAAATTGAATAGGGAAATTACATAATTGCCGAACTTACTCCATTTCCGAAGAAACAGCTATTATTCGATAGGATTATTATTTACACCTATCTAATAATAGCTGTTTTGTTCGGAAATGGAGTTATGTATTGATCGCTGGCGTACTGCATGCTGTGATTAAACGAAGACTAGGAGGAGAATGATAACTCTCCACAGTCAGACGGTCAGATTGTGCGAGAATACCACCAGGTAGTTACCTCAACACATTAAAATGGTACGCAGTACCGCAACGCTGTGTAAATCCGCAAATTTATAGCTCGTGGCCGCCGTGCTTCGTGTAAATAAGTAGATCTGCAGCTTATGCTGCGCAGCACTGTTGCCCTTTGTCTGTAGCTAAGCGGAGTAGCATTTCGTTGTGCGCAGTGTTGTTGCTATTCATTATCTAGGTAGGTAATGCTAGCCTCAGCTGGTATTTCAGTGCATCTTTCTTTCTATGTCTGTTCTAATTCGTTCTTCCCGCCGCAACTGGCTCTTTTCGTTTTGCTTTTCACCTTATTTCCTGACTCGTTGTTCCACTACCGTGCGTGGTGTGCACGCTGCCCATGTTGTGCTGCATGGCCTACTCTTCCATTGAAACGCCGTTGCCGAGACTGCAGCGACTTAACCCGCTGTTAACTAGGCCGTGTTACTTTGCTACATAAGTTCTTTGTCTCATTTTATGAATAGACTACGGGGAAATATTTGTAGTGAGATAGGCTCACTCGGCCCATCTTGAGACGTTACAATAGAGTTATTTCTGTTGATGTTTGTGTTTCAATCAAGCGTAAGCTCTCAAATTGTGGCAATATTAACCCCTAAATTCACAGGGCCGGAGGGTGCGAGTCAGGTTCTGCTTCATCACGCGCGCCATGGGCCAGCAGACGCGGATCCTCCTGAAGGAGATGTCGGACGGCGCCATGCCGGTTCCTGATGTGGTGGTGCTCAACTCCTGTGTCTGGGACATCACCAGGTGAGTGGGCACGTAGCTTAGGCAGGGTTGCGCAGTCCGATGGCTAGAATCTGATTCCGACTCATTTTTTCTAACCTAAAAAAGGCACATTTTCAGCGACTCCGAGCCCTCCAATTTTACCGACTCTTCAATCGTTCTGTTCAGGCAGGTTCGCGCGATCGTTAAGTGAACGACGTTCTTCAACGACGTGTCCTAATGCGTTACTGTGTCTATGTAAGCAGCACGAAAGCGTAGTGTTTCCTGAGACCTTGTTGCCTCAATGTTTGAAGAAATGTATAAAACTTTACTAGGGATAGCTACTTGCTGGGCAGGCCGACTTGCCTGCTAACAGTTAAATAAAAATTTTTGGTAGACACACAATTGCGTTTATAGGGCTTATCAAATCATTTGAACAATTTCCGGAGGGAACTCGTTCATTTGACCATCGTGTGCAGTGTTATTCCGCTTCATGGCACAGAATGTAAGTTAGTGATTAGGTGTTGTTCCAAGATAACTGTTCACCTTATTCTTACGTTACGCATGTGGTGATGCACTCTCTTATCAGTCCCTACCATAAGCCGTAGGGTTAGGCGCACCCATCCTAGGTCATGGGGCAGCGTTCCAGGAAATCCTTGAAGCTAATTTAGCCTTTTCTATGCCTTCGGGCCCTCGGGGCGCTGTCCTTCGAGCCCCCTGCCTTCTTTTTCCTCTTGTTTGCCTAACTCGTGTCATGCCAGTTGATCCAGTGTGGGGGCACCCTCGTGCATGGGTTCCACGTTTCTCTCGAGGTAGCTACTTCGCGTAGCATCTTTGTTCGTCTCGTTGGATCTCAGGTTGCTGTCGTGACGCCTTACTGTGATATTCGTCTGGAGGACGTTCCGGTAGGGGTCGGGATAATGTAGGAAGCTAGTCAAAGAACAGGCGGGAAGTTCAAGAGAGGTAGAGACGCTGACAGGCTCCTCCTAGAGATGCGCGAGAGTGAAAGCTGTTGGACTGGTGCTGCCTGGTGACAAGTGAGAGATCGGTTGCTCTTCTTTGTACCAGAGAGGGCACTGCGAAGAGGCTGCAAGCCCGATCGTGTGCTTATGGGAGGTGAGAGTCACGCAGTAGCCACTAGCCATACCACAGCTGCAAGAGCACGGTGTGAAAGGGCGAGGCAGCGTTGTCTTTGCTGAGGAGCTGGGGGGGGGGGAGTACCAAAGACTTCGCTAACCTCTGTCTTCGCAATGGAAGAGTTCGCTACTTCCTGTGTGATCCGACGGTTAGGAGCTAGCCCGGACGAGGCTTGTACCTCCTCCTTATCGTTCCTGAAAGTTATAGTGCTGGGCAAACCCGGTAAGCCCATAGACGATGACGGGTCCTAGCACTCAATCCCCTTCCTGCTTTACTCGGCAGCTAAACTGCTTACGAGGCTTTTCCTTCCTCAACTGCTAGCGCTACTGCTAGCTGGAAAATAAGGCATAAAGCATCTCAAAGAGGTGGACAAAGAATAGAGACGACAGAAGAGAGAAGCACTCGTGCGTAGGGCTCCTCACCGCAGCGGGTAGGAATACTATTGGAACGGTTACCCACAACTATTCAGCGGCCAACTTAACGGATTAGAAAGGAAAGTATGTATAGGAACCTCCCTAATTTTGCAAACTAACTTAATCAGCAGAAGCTGTGGCCAGATGCAATATCCCTGCAAAGAAGTTCCTCGAGATAGCCCTTGGGGTCATGATTAATAAGAGCCAAATTAATGCATCACTTTCTCTTGAAATAGCCTGCTTTGAAACGTCGCTTATGAAAGACGCTAGTCCTCGCTGGAGTAACACGTTAGCGCACAAACCAAAGCTGTACGTCTTGTGGGGTTGGCTCTGTATATAATCGTCCTAAACTTTGACAGTGTGCTGAATTGATTAAAATGCTTTCTTTAAAAAAAAAGGCTTGCGGGATGTGTGCTGTGCATAGACAAGATACGGGTGATATTAGCCTTCTCGCTGCTGGTGCGACTGGGTTGCGATCACCATTTTACTGACTTCCTGGAAATTTGGAACCACTTGAACCCCTTCACCCCCGATATAGACGTCCGTCTCTCGTCTGAAGTGCACTGTTGATAACACGATGTGTGCACTTCGCTAATGTCGTCGTAGTAATACTTAACCGTTTGTTATCATCGCGATCGGTCGTAATTTCGTAATTTCCCATTTGGGCCCGTAAACTTTTTCATGGAGGCTGTGAAACGCTGCCGTAGGAATAGCATTATAGTAGTTCCCATATATGGTCCTTTCTCCAGTAAAGGGTTACTGGACTGAAAACTTACAGCAATGAATTTATGTACCCCGGATTTTGTTCGCTGTTTTGGTGCCCGCGGTGCCGCAGTGAAGCGTACATTGCACCTGCCGATGTGAGTTGCTCTCCAATGCATAGTAACGTACAGCTATGTAGAGTCGGTTGAACTAAGTCCGACTCCGACTCTTGGGTCCAGTCAGTGTCCAACACCGACCTCTTATACCCCTCAGAAAAACCTCCGACTCCTATTCTTTACGAGATACATCACCTACTGCTGGGGTAAGCGAATGCTTGACTCCGACTGCTGGACCCCCGACCGTGTCCCACGCAACCCTGGGCACGAAGGAGGCGAGCGCGGCCAGTTCCTCTTCAGCTAAACAGCGCCGGCCTTTTTTCTCCTCTGCCAAAAGTAACTGCTGCTGTAAGTTCCTTTCCGGCAGCTAAAAAGTGCCCTACTGTGCGGGTATAATTTCGGTCCCGTTAGAAACTTATTGTATCTGGAGCAGCATCGAGGATAGTTTGGCATCTTTCACCAGTCTAATATTTTTTGTGATTCAATTTAAATACCAGAATTTTTATACGAAAATATATTAGCTAAACGTGACAATGCAGGAAATACAGAAACAAGCACACAGTCTGTATTATCACTCAATATCGATGCTATCAAATTGAAAGCACAACTGCAATTTTTTGTGGTAATTTCCATGTGTAGTGGAACGTCCCTTGATTGCTGCGTGGAATTACATTCTATTTTTTCCATTAATTGACCTTTTTCATGTATTTTTCTTTTTCGCTCTGTGGAATTTCCATTTATGCTTTTTTTTCTCCTGGAATCTCCATTTTTCATTTGTTTTACATAGAATATCCACGTTTTTTATGGTATTTGATCGGTCCCAGTTAGTGAAACTTCAATATAAGACTAGTCATGTTACGATTATATGGCACCATTGCACAAGTTCCCGTAGGGATCACCTGCTATAAAAGAGTAAAATAACCTTCCAAGAAAAAGAGACGTTAGCTGCCCTACAGACATTTAGTTTCATTCCTCAGCAGCAAAGCCAGCTTTACTTATCGTTACTTCCGCTCCGTTGGAGGCACATCAAGCGTAACGATTGCCTCTCTCGTGTGTGAACCGTGTTGGAAAGTTC
>LQNS02001154.1:5675660-5687316 GCA_001587735.2 Parhyale hawaiensis
TCTTATTTCGCCCGCTAGTGTATATAAATTGTGGCAGGGAAAGGGCCCGCCACAATATGCCCCTGAGGGCCGCGGTCGTGAAGGAATTCCTGTATTATGTATGTAGTCTTTAAATGCATATATACCTACTTTAGAGTATAAGTTTTGCTAGAGTGTTTAGTATTTATTCTTTTTAGATAAATAGGTACAAGTAATCCCTCGGCTGCCCATTGTATGTTGTGGGAACTCCTCGCCCCAAGGGGCCCTATAGGTGACGTCACTGTTGGCTAGCCCATTGCGAGCCTACTGTACTTTCTTTTTCCTACTTCACCTGGCGGTCGTTATTACCTCCGCCAAGGAGGTATGTTTTCGTCGGGTTTGTCTGTTATTCTCTCTGTCATCAAGATCACTTAAAAAGTTATTGACGGATTTGGTTGAATTTTACATGAATTGTTAGGTTTATTACAAAAAGTAAATGACCAAATTTATATGATTATCTGTTTTTCGTCTGTGTGTCTGTTGCTGTGTTTGATTTTGTGCTTTTTAGCACAATAACTCAAAAAGTTATGAATGGATGTTGATGATATTTGCAGGAGCTGTTAGTAATGTTAAAAGACATAAATGAATAAATTTTGGTGCAGATAGTTTGGTTCGTTTGTGTGTTTGACTTATGTTCGTTAGCAACATTACTCGAAAAGTTATGGGCGGATCTTCAAGAAAATTACAGAAAGTGTTAATACTATTAGAAGGCACAAATGACTAGATTTTGGTGTTTATACAAAGAAAATCTTGGTCTCAGCACCAATTTGAATTTTTCGTCACCAGTGCCTTGTTTGGCTGAGCTATGCGCTCTCAGAGTGCTCTAGTTTGTTATCGTCTGTTTGGATTCGCTATTTCCTCATACGCATCTCGGTACTTGATATCCACGTTTTTTCTAGATACACTACATGTTGTTGTCCTTTCCATTTTCTTCCTTGCCGTCCTCCTCACACAAGTTCCACGGTTTGGGTAACATGTTGTAGACATGTGAAACGCATTTATATTTTCCTTTGGGTCGCTGTTGTAGATAAGAAAGCTTGTATTGAGGATTTTGCAACTGTGTCTCATAGCGTATGGTATATGCATAGTTCTCAATAGTGTTGTTCTTGTGAGTTGGCAAGATTATATTTTGAATTAAATTATTTATTACGCGTTAGCGATTATTTCCTGTTAACAAAAAAGGTTGAGGAGTTACTACATAGTTACATACCCTACGTTGATCCCTGGAATGAGCAGGTGTTCAATTCAGACAATTATATTACTACTGCCGCTTCGACTTTTTAAAAATACAACTCACCAAGGTTGTCCTTTGAATTTTCCACTCCTGGGATCCCGGCCCTGATTATCCGTTTCTCTCGCGATTTATCATATTTGCCAAGTTACCAAAATTATCCAGCTTGCCAAAACCAAAATTATCCAGCTTGCCAAAATAATCCAACTTTCCAAAAATTCCTCAACTTGCCAAAATAATCCAACTTGCCAAAATAATCCAACTTGCCAAAATAATCCAACTTGCCAAAATAATCCAACTTGACAAAATAATCCGACTTGACAAAATTGCCCAACTTGCCAAAATTGTCCAGCTTGCCAAAATTGCCCAGCTTGCCAAAATAATCCAACTTGCTAAAATAATCCAACTTGCTAAAATAATCCAACTTGCCAAACTAATCCAACTTGCCAAACTAATCCAACTTGCCAAACTAATCCAACTTGCCAAACTAATCCAACTTGCCAAACTAATCCAACTTGCCAAACTAATCCAACTTACCAAAATTGCCCAACTTGCCAAAATAATCCAACTTGCTAAAATTCTCCAACTGACCAAATTACCCAATTTGTCAATATTACTCAGAATTAGAAAGTTGCTGAATTTCCCAAAATCATAAAATTGCGTCCCAGTAGGATCTCGCAGGCTGGATACCTTTGCTTTAGCTAGGGCTTCGGGACTTCTCACCTTTGTGCCCACTTTGCTTCCTTTTATTTTCCTGCTCCTACTTATCACTTTGTGTTCTATTCTTCCGCTTCTTTCCCGACTTGCTGTTCTCATGCATGTCGTTACTGTGGGGGAGCACCCTTGTACATGGCCGAGTTTTACGTTTCTATATACTAGCTACTAGACGACCCGTTACCCGTTGGGTCGTCATCGCGATCGTCTTTGCTTTCGCAAAAAGCAGGTATTTTTCAGCTGAGAATAGACCACGCGCTATTCGGCCATCCACTCCTGCCCGTACTGGTCGCCATCACCATCACCAGCTTCTTAGCTTCTTAGAGGAATTTTCAACAACCTGCCTGTAAGCAAGGGGAAATATATATGTGACATAGTTCAGTTGTATTTCCCGTATCACCTTTCAATTTAATGTTCACGTTCATGCTACCAAGCTCAGGTTCAACTTCCGTACCACAGATACAAACGAATTAAATCTTCAACCCTCGAATTTCTTCTCATCTTATAGTGAAGAAACTGTATGCAAACAAGCAAGATACAGTAATTAAATAAGCAATATTCTCAGAGAGACCATAGACCGCAACAGTACTTGACTCTTAGGTCCAAGTGGCCTCTGACGCTTGCTGCCAAAATGGGAAAAATGGGATTTTCTCAGGAGCTACTATGAACATGCCGAGACACGGTCATGCAGGCAAGCGCCCAAGTGCGTCCCCCCGATTCCAAGATATCTTCTCTGCAAGAAAAATATTTGGATTTCTTGGAGTTGAAATCCCATTTTTCCGTTGCCGACTTCGGCCGCCAGCGAGTCAAATACTGTTGCGGTCTATGCAGAGACCCTAAATTATTCAGTGCAATAATAGCACCAAAAATTGCCTTAATTTCTCCATTTTGTCGACGGGATATACCTAGTCGTCATTCATTGTTAACTGAGCAGGTGGGGCCCCAACCAAGAACCCACATACAAGCAGCAGCTGGTGCATCTCTTCACAAAGCTCCGTATCCTACTGCCCGCCGACACCCTCGTGATATGGACCACAACCTTACCCATGGCTGAGGCCATCCGGGGCGGTGTCGCCATCAGGCAGGTGTGTTCTCACTACCTTCTTCCCTCCAGGTGAATATTCAGGCGGTCCCTATCTCTATCAGTATATGAACTTCGTACCCCTAAGCGGCGCTAACTTTCCGCGGGGAGGTTGTCTCTGGTCGCAGTTCTTGCTGATAGATGGTAAAAGTTAGGTATGTATCTTTTATTTCTCCTCGCTGCGCCGATGATCTCTCTTAAACGTATTAAGAACTCAATCACTAATAGAGCAATAGGTTGACATAAGCCTTGTAGGACTTGGTTAATGCATCATTATCTTAAATTATGGGCTAAAAAATAGGTTAATATTAAGAGAACAGAACTTTGAAGTCATTAACTGCATCAGCCTTTGGCTGCAGGCAGTAATAATAAACTTTAAACGGTTGCAAGTGGGGAACACTACAACTAGAAGTTATTCCGATCCTATATGTCGTTGCCTACGTTCAGGATCCTAACCTGGCGCTGCATGAGCACCAAGCTCTGTCGGCTTTGATCACTGCAAGTCCCCTGAAGCAACGAGAAAATTTTTTCCTGATAATAGAGGGTGACACAGGCAATATATATATTGTTCAGGGTTGGCAAAAACCATGTTTTTTTTTGTTTAAACCAAAAGCCATGGTTTTTTGGGTAAAAAAAACATGTTTGTTTTGTTGGTTTATTTTTTGTATATTTTGTTGTTTTTTTTTTCAGTGTTTTAGAAATTTTATCCAACATTTTAAGGATTTTTTGCTGTGTAGACACATGTAATCATCAACAATCCTTGTCACTTCATTTCAACTTCCTATTGTAGAAGAATGATTTCAAGATAAAGGGGTTGCGAACAAGCAGTTAGCAGAGTATGTGCATTTGCTGTGGCTACATTTAATATGCCAACTGAAGTGATGGTATAATTTAAAACTGCAGTATACAATCCGTTGAAAAGCTTGATAACACTTCAAGTTACCAATACAACTTGACAGAAATAGCAAGCTTATTAACCAATTAATAACAGTGTCATGAACTAAAAGTGAAACAGCTATAAAATCCTCTGAAAAAACTTAGAAACACTCCAAAATGCAAAGGCATTTTGATAAAAAGAGCTACTTTTTAGCTAATTAAGAGACAAGTAATGAACTGAGGAAAGTGAGATAGGCCAGCTACATGCTTACATGCTTCTCATGAGCTCACTATCTAATAGCAATTATATAACTACTACTTCTAATTTTCAGTAGCTTCTAGATTACCAGAATATAATTAGACATGCATCTCTGAAATGAAATAACACAAAATTCAATAAGTTGCTGGTTTTTAATAAACATAGCAATAGTTCACCCTAACTCTCCTAACACTCAAAACGGATTCCTGAAAAACACATTAACTCATCCTTTCAGTTCTGTGACCAAAATTCGATACTCTCCAGAAGTACAACTGTATTTTTTGCATTGTTTATGAATAAAAAAAAAATATTTTTTGCTTGGCCTAAACAATGGTTTTTTATTTGGTTTAAACCCTGATATTGTTGGTGCGGAATTTTCCCTGATATATTGAAGGTGAGACAGGCTACATTGTTGGTGCAGCATTTTCTTTGATAAGCAGAGGGTGACGCTGTGTTAGAGCAGCATATTCTCTGAGGAACTTGGGTGATACAGGCAATATTGTTAATGCAAAACTTTCTTTGCTAAACAGAGAGTAACGCAGAAAAAAAAAAGCTTGTCGAAAGTAAGCGCAAGTAACACGAAGAGTGCGTGATTGACAAACCGAACTCAAACACTGGAAGGTGTTTGTCTCGGAGTTTTGTTTTATGCTTAAGGTGCCTCGACTAGTGTATTTCTTAGCCGTTTTTGCAAAGTTCATATACAGATATGGTAGGTACCTAATACATCGCGTTATTCCCACCAGAATTGGAAAATAAGTCATTTAGTGAAGGGCTGACCGCCGTCTTTGTCAGCAGATTGAAAATGTTTAATATTGAATATGGTCCAACTTGCTAGTAACACCGTTGCGCTAAGTGTAACCAAGTAAAACTTTGAATATATCCTTTCATGTGGCTTCGCTGCACGTTATGTCATTTTTTCAATCATGAGACCTGTGTTTCCTTTTATCGTTGAGTTGGTACATCTTACTTCTCTAGATAACTCAACAGTTTACTTGCAAGTCATGTAACTAAACAACCAAGGTTCGCTTGTTCTACGTTATAGTTAGTATAGAGATCAGTGCCCCCGGGCGACTTCGTGGGTTACCTTAGCTCTAGTTTGGGCTTCGAGACGTCTTCCTTTCCACACACTTTGTTTCCTTTCCATTTCGTGGCTCCTACTTAATCGCATTCAGTTGTTTTTCCTCTTCTTTCCCGACATCAAATACTCGTGCCCGTTGATCTTTTGTTGGAACACTTACGTGCGAGGGTCCAAGTTTCTATCGCCATAATGGCCCTTGTTTCTTCCTCTGTTAGTTCGCTTTTGTAATGGGAATGAAGAGATTAGCTATTCAGTATAATAATAACAACCTAATAATCCCAACTATATGTACACTCTTGATGGTGTCTTTCGTGCTCACTTAACTTCCTTCCCGATTTCATACTCCTACTTGCTCATGATTGTAGCGTAGCACTCTTCAAGGAGTTCCTGACTTACTAGGGCTTCGCAGCAAGAACTAGCATGGTTTAGGTATTTGTAGTCTAGTTTTTTTGTAGGGATTAATTGGTACCTATAGTTGGTGTGGATGCCTCCCTGGTCTGGCTGTCCTGCACTGGGGGTGTCTGGGCCTGGGGAGGTGCAGAGGTGAGGTTGCAGTGTCTTGTATAGTTGAGTGAGCCGAATAGCTTTTGCTCCCGTGTGTTTGCTGTGACCGGCCACCCTGTGGTGGCAAAACACGTATTATTTAGAGCTGACCAGCCACCCTGTGGTGGCAAAACATCTATTATTTAGAGCTATGCAGGTATATGGTGTTGCGGGTTTGCCCATGCCCTGATGCACATCACCCTGCTAATGGAATTGGCTTTATTCTGTTCTTCCTCTTCTTTCCCGACTTGCAGTTTCCATGCGCGTTGATCTTGTGTGGGAACACCTGCTTGCATGGGCTCTCCGTTTCTATTGGCATACTATATACCCCTTGCTCTTTCCTCTTTGATATCGTTCTGCTCGGAAACTAAGGTTAAACTTTCTGACTATAACATAACACACTACATTGCCAGAACCAAATATGATTAGTCTTTGCGCGCTTCGTACTAAATATTGTACACATTTTTACCTAGATCTTTTAGCCCTAAAAGTGAAGTGTGTCCAATTTTTTGTGATTTGTAAACCTGAAAGTTTGTTAGATGTGCAGTTTTTAGACTGAAGAACCATCTATATTTTTTTGTTCCCGCGCCAGCTAAAGCTGGTTGTACTATTGCCCTACTATTGCCCTACATAAACTCGAGGGTTCTCTGTGTCCGTGCTGCTAATAGTCAACATTTCCATGTTTCTGACAGGGGGAGCGTGAGTCGGAGTCAGACAATTTTAGGGACCAGAAGTCGGATTCGAAAACTCATGTGTCTCGGGGGCCGGCCTCGGTAAAGACGGCCTATGGTACTTTGTTTAGAGTTGGAGACGGCGGTTTTTGTGGTGCTAGGAATCGGAGTCTGGCACTGGTTCGACCCAGGAGTCGGATCCTGAATTTTCGTCTGACGCTGCCACCTCGGTTTCCCGTTTGTGCTGAAGATATCAGCTGATATAGGTTCGCCCATCTTATTTTATGGGGAGCAGCGACCCCAAGAGGGGGGCTTGTGTAGGTTACTTTAGCCATGAGCTAGGCCTTCGGGAGATCTGTCTTTCGTGCCCGCTTTGCTCCTTCCGATTTCATGCTCTTACTGATGTTACTGTCTTCTGTTCTTCCTCTTATTTCCCAACTTCCTGTTCCCATGCGCGCTGCTCCTGTGTGGGAACACCTCCGTGCATGGGTTCCCCGTTTCTCTCGATATGCTATATGTCTCTTATTTCTTCCTCGGTTAGATCACCTTAGTTCTGGAGGCTAAAACTCTTTAATAATCGATCAATCGAAGACGTAAGCAGAGTTAATTATGTTAAAGGGACTCGCGCAACAGCCCTCCTCCCCCCTAGTGAACATTGTGCATAACCGTAGCTGTAGCCAGGCCTTCTGTGAAAAAAACGCTGCTAATAAAGTTGATAAAGTCTTATTACTGATGCAATGGACAGCTTAAGAACCAGATTTCAGGATGCCTTTAACAATACATCTACAGCGAGATGACAGCATTATTATTATTATTATTATATTGAGTAGTTTAAGTCTCCGTGTCCACAGCAAAGGCGATCTAACAGAGAAAGAAGCAAGGGACACATAGTGTGACGATAGATACGTGGGGAATGACAGCAAGAACACTATATTTCTTCCCCATAGTCTGCCTTGGGCACACCCTCGCCCCCAGCATACCAAAGGAAATATCACCTCCCCCCTCTCCCCCCCTAGGGCAGACAGTGCAAATAGCTAGTCTGAGACGTCGGTACCACCCTGCCCCTCCCCCCACATCCCACCCACCTACATTGTACAGGATCGGGCGTGCCTTAGACCTCGCTTGTAAGGATTTGATTGTGTGGGTTTTGCACCCGCGGGTTTGGAGTTACCTCCGCGCTGCACGAACATGCAGCGCGGCGGACGGCATATGCTCATTACAGGACACGACTTCGAACCTCCGTGGCGTTCTTGCGGGCCCCGGGGTTGATTCAAAGGGCCCCACACACTACACATGCCGCCAACTCAATCTCGGTGCACAAACCCCGACTCATGCCAATTTGCGCAGTGTGTGGGGCCGCTCATGCTCCAACTCGAGCCAAATTTCTTGGCATGAGTTATAGCTAATCAAATTTTCCTGATATTCCGTGGGCGGAGCTTAGAGCCTGTATTGCACAAGGGGGTTTAATATCTCTGTTCAACCTCACTGGAGCTGCCAACTGACGGTTTATATCAGCAGAACTGTGAGATTGGGCTGGCGCAGTGTGTGGGGAAGCAAGTTTGCACAAGTCGCAGCTCCGACCTTGCATGTGTTTGAGTTGGAGTTGGCGGCATGCGTACTGACTGGGCCCCTCTACCGCCATGCTTGCATCTTCCCCAGCACTTGCTGGACTTGAGCGCGGAACCAGTAAAACCATGAGCAAGTAGGAGTATGAAATCGGGAAGGAAGTTAAGTGAGCACGAAAGACACCATCAAGAGTGTACATATAGTTGGGATTATTACCACTACTCTGCCCTAATTTTCTTTGTTGTTTAGGTCTAATTTTCTTGATGTAGCATACTGCCACTAATATAGGCTATATTTCTTTTGTTGAACGCATAGAATACTACTAGAATGGGTTCATTTTCTGTCTTTCCACAGCTGGACTTTGTACAAAAGAACATGCGTTTCGTTTCACTGGAGGCCAATCTGTTCACAGCGGAGCTGTGTAAGCTCTTCTGTTTCGACGTGTTGGACCTCCACTACCACATGCGCTTCCAGCTCTCCAGGTAATTCTTCACTGCTGGGGTAATTCGTGGAGCTGGAGTCGGTCGGGTCAGCCATTTTGGGGGTCAGGAGTCAAAATCGGACACTTACTTGTTTGCTTGTTCTAGGAATTGGAGTGAGTGGATCTATTTTGTTGAACAGTCGGAGTCGGAATTTGTTTGGCGTCCAAAAAGTTGAGAATCGAAGTCTGGCTGGACCCCAGGATTGGAATGGGAATTAGCCTCTCTGCTCCGCCACTCTTGTAATTAAGCAATTACTATACCGTAAAACAGTATTTTACTCTATGAACATTAATTTTATAGCTACTATATTTTTTATAAAAAAATAACGATTTCCTTCAAGTGACTGGGTTATTAGGGTTTAAAGCTTATAACTGCATTACTTTGCCCATTTTCTCTTACGCTTAGCCCTTTCATACCTGGAATAAATATTTATATGCAATGTTCTTGATAGAGTTAGGCCTTTCTTGTGAAAATGATCAAGTTTGTATGGTCACTTCTATGATAGCCCTCAAGGGTATATTCTGGCGGGCCCTTTCCCTGCCACAATATATTTGGGCTTCACACACCCGAGGGTCCCGAGTGCCTTTTCCGCAGGAGATGTTGCAGATCGCCGCTGTTCCTGCTGACGGTTAATTTTGTAAAGTTGGGTAGGCTCTCAATACTTCTTCTGTTTCGGGAGAGGTGGGCTGCCGATTGAGGTGGCCGACCTATTCCCGCTAGACTTCTACTTTCTTGTATTTCATTTCCTTCCACTGTGCGGCGTAGCTGAGCGAAAGCGTTCAGCCGTGCCTGGGGGTTGGAGATGCACAACTTGCGCCTTTTTTCTGTCAGTAGCGCACTGACCGCTCTGAGTCCACCCGACAGAAAAGCCGAGACAAAAATCATTGACAATATAAACCGCGCCCTTGTGGCGCAGGTGCCTGTGTTAAGACATTGTGTCCCTGATGCGCTAGTAAAACTACTACTACGACTATGATGCTGCTGTATCTCAGTACAGGCGCGTATCACCGACACTTCTGAAGAGCGGGCGACACCCTGACGGCAGTTCATTTGTAATTCGAAATATTGATCGCTAACGTTTTCCCGATTTCTTTCCCACAGGGAGACAACTTGCTTTTTCCATAGACTTCTTTTGATTGACCCGTCAGGAGGCATGGCATACACCATAGGATTAGCTGCGCTCATTCTATGTTATTAGGAGTAACGCTTCCGAAGACCTCGAAGGTTACCTTAGCCAGGCCTTCTGGATGTCTTTTCTTCGTGTCCATTTAACTCTCTTCCGTTTTCATACTTCTTCCGATGATGCTCTCGTTTGTTCTTCTTCTGCTTTCCCTACTGGCTGAACTCATGGGCGTTGATCATGTGTGGGAGCACCTTTGTACATTGGTTCCACGTTTCTATTGGCGCACTATATGCCATTTCATTTTCGTGTCCTGAAACACCATAGTTGTTTCTAAAGAGGCTAAAACAACATTTACTGACCCAATATTTTAGTTGGAAAACCATTGCAATCTCTCGTCTATTTTTTGCTATGGAATTTGTCCTCTCAAAGGTGACCCTTTTTTCTGAGTTGCTCTTCTCATGACTTCTCTGACGCAGACGCTGCAGCGACGGCCTGCACTGGGAGACCCACGCCATGCGCCACATGACTTGCCTCCTCCTCACGCACATAGGTGAGTTCCGATCCTAAGAACTTCCCTAGAGCACTATTGTGTTGTAGGTAATTATTTGTTTCATCAGCTTCGTTGTTCCACGACTACATGTATGTATTACTTCATAATTTATTTCCCGTATTGTCCACTACCTTGTCTGACTTCTGCAGACCGCGTATGCCGTACGGCAGTGAATTTCATGTAACCAACCGTATAAAGTTAAACAAAGAATATCAGCAACTGCACCGATGGCAGATACATTTCGAAATGGCCATTGTTAGCTTTAAGGCGCGACTGGGACGTACGGAAGATGCGACATATCTCCAGTAACAGCACCAGAAACTGAGAATAAGACTGTGTTGTCTCACTCCCACCAGAAAGGAAAGAGACATGTTACGCCAAGTAGACTTTACAACTTTAAGATGGACTTCACAGCTTCTAGGTAGACCACACAACGAAGGTACCCTCCGCGTTCTATCTACTATGGTTTTCACTGGCAGTGTTACACTGTTTTTCGCTAATAATTCTTAAAGGAATTGTCGGATCACTATGGTACTTCAACACAAAGCCTATTACACCCCTAGTGGATCAATAATGCTGTGGAATTCTTTCAGTTCTTCTGGCATAGAAAACCTTCAACGCGTGAATGTAAGTAAGCTGGAAACTAAGTATGTACCTATCTTGAAGTATTGAGCACTTGAGTAGATAGTGGTGATCACAACTTGTGGCTTGAAGACACTGACGATAGTGGCCTTCAGCAAGCTTTATACTAGCTATCTATGTGCTGTACTCAGGGTTCGTCGGTTAAAACCTCTTGGTTCTTTTTGTCGGTTATACCAGTCTGGCGATTTTCAACCTGGTAAAACCTCGTAAACCTGATAAACTTGGTAAAATCATGGCATAGCCTGGTAAAACCCTGGTAATGGTAACACCTGGTAAAACATTAAAATATGTTAGTAAAATTAGCCAATAGCTAGGCCTTCGGGACGTCTGTCTTTCGTGCCCGCTTTGCTTCCTTCCACTTTTATACTCCTACTGATCTTACTGTTGTCTGTTCTTCCTCTTCTTTCCCGACTTGCTGTTCCCATGCGCGTTGATCCTGTGTGGGAACACCTTCGTGCATGGGTTCCCCGTTTTTCTGTCGACATACTATATGTCCCTTCCTTTTCCTCTCTTAGAAGAGCTTAGTACTTATTTAGGGAGGCTTAAATCTTCTTATAATACCTAAGACCTGTTAGTAAAACTAGATAAATATATAATCATTTATCAACTGTCTTGATCGTAAGTTTTAGCTCTCATAAGTGTGCAAAGTCCTGGTAAAACTGTTTTACCAGGGTCTTACCATGGGTTTTACCAGGGTCTTACCATGGGTTTTGCCAGGCCTGGTAAAACTGTTTTACCAGAGTCTTACCATGGGTTTTGCCAGGCCTGGTAAAACTGTTTTACCAGGGTCTTACCATGGGTTTTGCCAGGCCTGGTAAAACT
>LQNS02001154.1:5788919-5802861 GCA_001587735.2 Parhyale hawaiensis
GCGGCATCTAACGATATCGTTGGATTTATTCTGCAAACATTTTCCATAATCCGAAGATGTGGCATCTGACGATATCGTGGGATTTATTCTTCAAACATTTTCCAAAATCCCAAGATCCGGCATCTGATGATATCCTGGGATTTATTCTTCAAACATTTTCCAAAATCCCAAGATGCGGCATCTAACGATATCGTTGGATTTATTCGGCAAACATTTTCCATAATCCGAAGATGTGGCATCTGACGATATCGTGGGATTTATTCTGCAAACATTTTCCATAATCCGAAGATGTGGCATCTGACGATATCGTGGGATTTATTCTTGAAACATTTTCCAAAATCCCAAGATCCGGTATCTGACAATATCGTGGGAAAAAAAAACAATATGAAGATGCCCTCGTGCTTCGCTCCGCGTTGCACAGCGTAGCGTGAACTGGGCTTGAGATCCGCCATGCAATGGCGGATATCGTAAAAATTCAAGACGTTGAAGCTCCACCGCACCGTCTCGCTGTCCAATACTGGGCTTTCCCTCAAGGATTGCAGAAAAGTCCCACCCCTCTGGAGGTTAGCAATACCTCATAGGTTGCTTTTGGATAATCCCATGTCCTTTGAAATAACTTCGCACTGCTTCTTCATTCTGTGTCCGCATGAAAGCTCCTATAGCCCAAGTCCCACAGCACCGCTGTAGCCGTAGAATATGCCAATGTCACCCCTCGTAGGCTTCTGGCCCAGGCTACTTCACTGTCAATATACACAACGCTTTCGGAGACCGTAAATACCGAACAGAACACCCTGAGGACCAACAACGTACCGCTCGTACGACCAAAAACGTACAACTGTGGAAACCGAAAACAGATAACCGAAGATATCTTATTGGCCGAAACTTCTATATGGGGAATGACATGAAAATTTTCGTATATAGAGAATATGGTCTTTCCCATTTCTTTTTTTTTTTGTGTCGAATCACGGCATTTACCTTCTAATGATGCTCCCTCTGCTTGAGTGCACAGGCCACCTCCGTTTCGGCTGCCCTTTCTGCTCGCCACTGTATCTCGTATTACTCCGGGTTGCCTGCACTGCAGTAAACATGTGGTTTCTTGAAGTTACAGTGATTTTAGATTAGTTATTTTTTACAGTCTTGGAATTTCCATCCCCACCGATGGTTGACAAATCTGTGTTCTTTTGTTACCTTCGCCATGGAGGATATATATGTTTTATGTCTTTGTTGGCGTCTATCACCAAGATAACTAAATAATCTGTTGTCGGATCTTCATAAAGTTTACAGGGACTGTTAGCTAAGTTAGGAACTGACGACTAACTCTTACTAAAAAACTGTTAAACAGTTTGTCTACCGTTCATTCTTGGCAATATAACTCAGAAAGTTATCTGCGGAACTTCATGAAATTTACGAAAATTGTTAGGGATGTTACAATGAGTGAATTACTAAGTTTTTGTGATGATCTTTTTATGCGGTTGCATGTTTTTGTCCAATGTTTTTCAGTAACGTAACTTAAAATGATATCAACGTATCTTCATGAACTTTGCAGAAATTGTTAAAACGTTAAAGGTACCTACAATTATACAAATTTTGGTGATCTATTTGTGTGTTTGTCTTGATGTTTTCCAGAGCATATTTTTGAAAGTTATAGACGGAGCTTCAAAAAAATCTCAAGAACTGTTGAAAATGGTAAGAGCTGGAACCGGAGCGTTACAGTTGGACCCGCGTGAAACCAGATTCGAAAATTGATGTCATCAATGACGTCACATTGACGAAAATGGTAAGAGCTGGAACCGGAGCGTTACAGTTGGACCCGCGTGAAACCAGATTCGAAAATTGATGTCATCAATGACGTCACATTGACGAACGGTACGGCTCATCAGCCTATTATTATTATCAAGATACACCAGACTGGTGTGGTGAGAACGGAGGAAATTCCATACGGTTATCAAACCCCACGCACCCAGCTCAGCAAGAGAAGATTAGAGACCACATAATCACGCTGTTTACAGATTGCGTAAAGCTGCCAATACCCGCATCAACAAAGGCAAAGATATTAAGACTATTCCAAGCAACTACTTATAATGGAAAAACGAACGAGAATCCTGGCTTGTACGATATCGCACCGGTTCCACGCCAAACTCACGAGTAGCATTAGTACACCGAGTATATCACGCCCGAGCAAATGGCTGCGGAAAAACCACCAGTGGTTGACTGAGGACGTTATATATTTCCGAGAAAAAGCGGACCCCCCAACTCGGCAACGATGCGCCAGATCACAAGGCACGACACCATCCAGCATGAACGCATATCGACGAACCACTCTGTCAAGCAAACTCGGATGACAATCAGCAGCAGAACCCCAGACTAAGGAGCAGTATTCTAGAATGTAGCAATTAAAGCAGCGAGGTGTCAACCTAGGAGTATTTTAATTAATTTCGCCCGAAAAATTTTCAATTGCAAATTTTAAACCATAAGCCCATAAATAAATGAAGAGAACATACTAAAGCACATTCAGTAGGTACCATATGAGCCACCAATGGCTCAGCCGGCCATCGCCCCGCCCGCCCGCTGGTGGAAACTTTTACTGCACCAAAGTCAAGATCTGGGCATGTATGACGCCCTGATTTCACATCTTCTTTGAACTGAAGCCTTATTTACACTTGATATTCCGTTCACAGTGCTCTTCACGAAACATATTTAAATATATCACTGTATTTTTTGTACTTTTTCCATTCAACCTCCCACTCCTGACTGCCCAGCTAATTGAGCTGGACCCCCACACAAAGTACGGTAAAATACTTGTCGACTGCCGGAAGTTTGAGCAATAGCTGTTCTTGTGGTTTCTCTCCCGTCAGGAATATAACACTGTTTATATTTTTGGTTAGGTTTAAGAGCCCGTGCTACTAAGGCCTGAGGTCCGACCCTCAATGACTTCGACTCGTCAGCGTGACGTCTTTCACCGACATGCGATCACAGCTTAGTTTTATTTTAGTCCCATTGAGTCCTGTTACACTTCTTACTTCCTGGTTAGCGTAAGAGGGACAAATAACCAAATTTCGGTTATGTCGAAAAGAAATCCTAATTTTAAGACCAATCCGAATTTTCGTTAGCATGGTGTTGTTTGACGGAGTTATGGCTCACAGAGTGCTTCTTTAGTTCATATAGTGAATTCCTTACGTCATTATGAATATACCGATTTTTTTAGGTCGTGAGGTTAACTAAACAGCATTTCATGACGATATAGGTAAATAGCCTTTAGAATTCATTTGGGAACGGCCCGATTTCCGTGGGCCGTCAAGAATGGTGTAGTCTATATCATAATTGCTGTTGTTTGGCATCATCGTCCGGACCCCTAGAATTACCTGGGGTGTGTTGCAATCACGCCAAAACTGGGCTACCACAATCTGAAAAACGTTACCGTAACCCGAAAAGTGGTTGTGAGAACGCCATTTGGCGGCGAACGGTGGAAGCTCAAGGACAAAGAAATTCTGTTTTATTCGAAATTTTGTGAATGAAAGTTTCAGTCAACTGATCTGATTTACTTGTTCTGGTGTAAGGAGCTTATTTGTCGCGCATTTGATTGAATTTAGTGCTCCTTTTATTTAAAATAGACGTTTATGCTCGGTGACCTACATCGCCGTAACCCGTGTCGCAGTCGCCATTTGAGCTATGATTGCGACACGGGTTGTGACTGGCTGGGTCACCGCTGTTACGCGGGTCACCCAAAAAATACTGATAGCGACACACCCCTAGAGTCGAAGTTACAGGAACAAGAGGACAAGTCGGAATAGGAGGACCACAAGTCGGGATCGGAGTGTCGTGTTGATGTTGCTGACTTTTTTGGAAAATCTAATGAAGAGTTACTTTGTTCCGGAAAAGAGCTTCTTAAATTTACGTAAAAGGCTTGATTGACGGCTCAGTGTTAGTTGTTCATCTTTTGTATTTTTGGAATCGCAGAGATAGTTGTAGACACACAAGATGACTCGGTTACAATTCATTACAGGGTGATGAATGGTCATGGCAAATGAGGCATTGACATCGCTAACGCACTCTACTAGGTGTATAAAAATAGAGGCTAGCGGGAACGAGCTAGTGGACGACTGCCTATCAGCCCTCCAACCTCAAAACTGCCCCTCAATTCCGGACGGGTGAAACCCTCGATAGGTCGGGTTCAACCCCTCTGTCCAGAACGTCCAATACGAACATTTCTATCATAAAACGTCTCCTCCTACATACGCATATTCGCAACTGCCCTGATTACTTCATGGAGAGTTTCCTCACAGAACTTCCCATGAGGAAGCAGAGAACCCTCATTGGTGGCTTCCCTTGTTTGAGGAAGCCCCTCCTACATTATAGCTGACCCTTAATCCCGTACAAAAAAAAACTCAAAGCTGGGGACTCCTCACCAAGAATATCGGTTACCAGCGGCTCTTCACGCATCATTTGGTTCGCCAACAGCGAAATTCGAGCTTGGTTTGCGTTTGAAGTTTTTATTCATAGCCCATTAATTTCCCATCACAGTTTGTCGCAGACTTGGACCTGCTCGACCTTTCTTGAAACCCGATACCTTCCTTCCTATGAACTTTTGATACAGTTATCCCTCGCAGCTGTTCTCTGCTTCGGTCAAGTCGTTAATTATTGTCACTGTTCCCCCTGGTAGTTTCCCTTGTGCGCACTTATTTGAGATAGAAATGTTTTAGCAAGTAACAGTGCTAATTATTTGGTTATGCCGTGCAAATTATTAATTGACCTATCACTACGTATATATGGATCACGATATTACTTCCAATGTTTTCCTAACAATATACCGATAATGATTGCAGCTTTCTGACGACCGCTACAAAAAACATTATTATTAGGAGGGTCGTAATTATTAGGATTTGCGGCAGGAATTCTTATGATTACGACAGGAGGAATAAGGGGACCACAAGTCGAAATTGGAAGAAGAGGAAGACCACAAATCGGAATCGGAAGAATAGGAGGACCATAAGTCGGAGTCGGAAGAAGATGACGATCAGCAGTCAGAGTCGGAAAAACACGAATGATCAGAAATCAGACCTTAGACCATCCGGCTGCCGGTCGTGCTAGTTGCCAATTGTGCGAGTAACCGATTGTTCGAGTTGCTGGTCGTGCGAACAGCCCATTGTTCGAGTTGCCGGTCTTGAGAGCGGCCGATTGTTCGAGTTGCTGGTCGTGCGAACAGCCCATTGTTCGAGTTGCCGGTCTTGAGAGCGGCCGATTGTTCGAGTTGCCGGTCGTGCGAACAGCCCATTGTTCGAGTTGCCGGTCTTGAGAGCGGCCGATTGTTCGAGTTGCCGGTCGTGAGAGCAGCCGATTGTTCGAGTTGCTGCAGGTCGTACGAGTAAAGCGTCATAGCTGCACCTCACTTTAACAGCAAACGATGCAGTCCGCTCTTTAAATCATCAGAGATGGCCCTTATCTTTTCAAACAGCTACCGGAGAGCCTACGTAAAAGTAAGAACTAATGAGCTTGCCGACGTGTGGTCAGCTCCAACAAAAATGGCTCTCCATGAGCAGTGAGGGGGAGTTTTTCCGTATTAAGAACCCTCGCCGCCGTACTGACGGCCCACTTTATGCGGACTTTTAATTCTGTCAGTGCTTTGCTTTTGTAACTGCGGCTAAATTCCTATGGACAACCTTGTGCCTGCTCTTATATAATGACACGGCGGCATTTATGACTTCAGCATTGCTGTTGTTATTTGTGTGGATGCTGCGATAGGCAGCACTGGGTGCAGCACAGCGAAATTGCTGTTATCAGCGAGCTGCAGCGTTAGTGATTTGATATCCAACTCTGGGTGTAGCGTTGCCATTATTGTGAGTGGATGGCAGCAACACTGGGTGTAGCGTTGCCATTATTGTGAGTGGTTGGCAGCAATGCTGGGTGTAGCGTTGCTCTTATTGTGAGTGGTTGGCAGCAGCATTCGGTATCCAACACTAAATACAGCGCAGCAATACAGCTGTTATTAGGAAGGAGGCGCAGCACTGCTGGCGCAATCAACAGTTTCTAGACCACTTCATCCTCGGCTGTTTGCCCAAACTTTGCGCTGCACGGCCCCGCGCTATTTGGGATCTGCCGATCTCTGTTCCAGAACTCCAGGGAGAAAACTTTGCTGTGTGGCTGGTATTGGAGGTGCGCGTGTTCCTCTGCCGGACTCCAGGCACTTGCGGCACTCACTCAAATTGTTCATCTTCAGTTCGAGCGAGATACGTTCTTCTGGTTCGTCACTCGTCCCTTATAGTATACGTTACTGTAGAACTCCTCAAACGAGACTATTGAACAGAGGCAGTTCCTGAATCTGAGAGAATCCTGAGAAGCGTAGGTAGTCTGGCGGCAATAGCCGCCGCCATATTAAGTGGACAGCAAAAAGTTGTAGAAAAACTTAATTGGTATTATATTCAATTGTATAACTTCACGATTTCCTATGGTGTTAGCTAAAGAAAATCTTTTGCAAATGTAGACAACAAGCCGACCGTAAAACTTGCCATCTCGAAACTGAGACAAGATGGGGAACAGCGCCCCCAGAGGGAGCCTGTAGATAGGCCTTTGGGACGTCAGTGTTTCTTGCCCATTTTGCTTCCTGTTGATTCTCTCTTTTGTTCTTCCTCCTGCTATTCTTGCCGTTGTAGTGGAAAGGGAGGCTTATACTATTGAATAGTGGAAAGGGAGGCTTATACTATTCAATAGTGGAAAGGGAGGCTTATACTATTGAATAATGGAAAGGGAGGCGTATACTATTCAATAGTGGAAAGGGAGGCTTATACTAGTGGAAAGGGAGGCTTATAGTATTCAATATTATAATTCGCCGACTTGTTGTCCTATCTATGCACCCATATGGGCGGGCATAGTGATTTAATGTGGGTACACTTTTGTGCACAGTTTCCATATTTCTCTCGACATACTGTACGCCTGTTCTTTTTCCGTCGTTAGAAAATCTTTGCAGCTGTTGTCATGGAAGACTGTTAACTCGTGTCGCAATAATAGCAAACGTAAGTTTTCTGTGCGTTTATTCCCTCAGTCCACACTTATGATTTACTCATTCAAGCTGTTTATATGTTCACTTGGATAACTATTCGTCAGTATGTCCCTTGCCAATTATGCACTCGCTGACATTGTTCACAAGTGTTTCGATTGTTGTCCGCGTCTGTTATTAAACGAACCTCACGGAGTTAGTGAACCCTAGATATTTTGTTATACATACTTCGCGATGCGCCGTTTACTGCCGGATCACTAAATGTGTTAAAAGTCTTCCCGTGCCGGGAATCGAACCCGGGCCTCGCGGGTGAGAGCCGCGTATCCTAGCCACTAGACCACACGGGATTGATTTAGGAGCGAGCGCAATCGTGGAAATATTTATATATGCTAGTATTTTAACGGTTACATTTTATATTAGACTCAAACTAGATCTGCATTCACATAGACATTATGGCTGTTAGTAGGGTCTCCTGTACAGCTTTCATCTAGAATCCCAAAACAGCAGTATGCAGCATGCTATGCATGCCTGACTCAATGTGCTCGAGGTGCCGAGTTCAAACGACGAGCCTGTCACGGAGTCTTTTTCGCGTCCGGTGCGCTGAGTCGGCAATTGTTTGGTATGCGGAAGCTGGGTGGGAGCACCCGCCTGACCGGGAATGGGAGGGTGGGGGGCTCGGGTCGTTGAACCTTCCGTTTCGAGGCCATAGTTCTTAGCGACCCGTGGTCGGCTGCGGCTCTACTTCCTCTGGGGCCAGTTGGCCTATATCTGCTGCACGAACCAGTGCATGTAGGTTTTCGCAGGGGAGGGTATAGTCAAAGTTGACTTCACTTTGCCTTTACTTTGTACAGTTGTCACCCCTGTAAATCCCACCTGTACGATTGTCATCCCAGTATATTAAATTAGGTCAGCTTAGGTTAGTTGTTTATTCGATTAGACCCTCTGTACAGATGTTACCGGTTTTTCCAACCTGTACAATCGTGACCCGAAACGCTTCTGGGGTGACAATTACACAAAGGACGCTGTAAGTTTAAGCAAGAGATTTAAATAATGCTAAGAGTATCCATACCCTCAGTGTCTCAAAGTGAATATTGCTATCTCTGTCATTTTACAAGTGGAAATAGTTCGTCACACTTTATTAGTGAACCAAGTGCGACAGTTATTTTCGGTTCGGCGAGGTTCGATTTTAATATAATTAACACACGCCCGAGCATTGGGGACTGATATGAAAGACTCACAGTTGAGCAACCCCAGAGCGCCTGAATCACTTTAAATGCGATTCATCTCTGACGTTAACACTTGCAGACTTACACCGCCGAACACGGATCACGGTATTGAATTCTATGCAACATAGAGCTGGGTACAAAATACTGAGCAAAAATAACGTGTTTGACGTGTGAGAGTTTCAAATGTAATGGTCTCAGCGTTGGGGGGGGGGGGCGGGTTGGCGAATGCAAGTAGTGCTCCTTATTGTCGAATGCTTATAAGCCATACATAATTCAGCAACGTCAATTAGATAATATAAAATTATTCTGGAAANAATTCTATGCAACATAGAGCTGGGTACAAAATACTGAGCAAAAATAACGTGTTTGACGTGTGAGAGTTTCAAATGTAATGGTCTCAGCGTTGGGGGGGGGGCGGGTTGGCGAATGCAAGTAGTGCTCCTTATTGTCGAATGCTTATAAGCCATACATAATTCAGCAACGTCAATTAGATAATATAAAATTATTCTGGAAACGCTGCCGACTGTCCTGTCTGAGGCGACAAGCCGGCCCAGTAGACCAAAACAACAGGCAACAGCTGAAACTCAGACAAGGGAACAATACTCTAACAGAGGAAACTTGAAAGATTTGGAAGTATCTACAGAAACTTGGTTATCGCCATTGGCACTAGCACGTGAAACCAGGCGCCTAATATGCTTATCAGATATACTGTATGCTTCGGACCTGAGTATCTCGAGAGGGCTGGAAACAGCCGAGGTAAAGACGTCTCAGACTGACTGACAATCATAGGCTTAGTTTTGCTTGTCGGAATACTTTTTTTACGCAAAGAACAAATCATGGAATTAAAAGAAATTAAGAGCAAGTAAGTTTACTAACAAAAGTTAGCAAAACTTCTCTAACAAGCTCGCGGAAAGTAAGCGTACTTACTTAAAAAACTTTTTTTTTTTGTAAGCGGTCCACTGCCAATTGATATAACATGCTGCAATTCTACCTATCAAACTTTACATTTATTTCATTTATATCTTAATTTAATTTGTTTGCACAAAGCATTAAGTTTCAGAGACGAACAAATTGAGCGATCAGAGTTCAAATTAGGAGCTACGATATCAAAATTTCGACCGAATCAGAGACCTCGATAAATTAGAATCGGACGAACTGGGTGATTTACCTGTACTACGGGTACAAATTACTATCATCAATGTGTAATCATCAACTTAGGCTCAACTGATCACTGTGTTCTCCTCTGGAAATAGTTAGCATTTCACAGTATATATAATGACAGGCGGGGACCATGAGCGCTACTCTGAGAAATAACCCTGATAGTCATCCAGTCATCCATGGACGCAAATTTCTTACGCCCAAGAACAAAATTACGAATGATGGACAGAACTCTACTCTCTAATTTTCTAATGCACGAAGGGTGCCCGGTTGGACGAAGTGCAGTTTTTATACTGAAATAGGTTTGGATACCATAACATTGGATTAACTGACAAATACACTTCAGAGATTGCGCTACGATTATATAGTACTAATATAGGAAATGGTGTCAAAAAACTATGTGCAGTATTACAAAGATGAAATTCGGTAAGGGTACCTATGCGACAGTAAATCTTTTTCTCCAAGTTTAAAGTCGAACGTAAGACGTAATTGCTAACAACATTCTGGTCGACATAAGAATTCTAATGATGGCTATCTTAACGATAAGGATTCCCGTGTGGTCTAGTGGCTAGGATACGCGGCTCTCACCCGCGAGGCCCGGGTTCGATTCCCGGCACGGGAAGGCGTTTTATCACTAGGATATTAAATTGAATGGCTCCGTTTCCGCACCAAAGGCAATCTCAAAGGGGGGGCTACCTTAGCGATTAGTTTTGCCGTCAGACGTCTTTCTTTCGTTCATACTTTGCTTCCATACTCTTACTAAGATTTCTTTTCCTGTTCTTCCTCTTCTTTCCCGACTTGTTCCAATGCGTCTTAATCCCGTGGGAACACCTTTGTGCATGGCTTCTCCAATTTTATTGTCATGCTAATGCTATATATATGTCTTATTTTTTCTTCTGTCAGATCACAGTAGTTGTGGAGACAGAGGCTTCATCCTCTTAATAATTAGGGTTACATTCTATAAAGAATAGATCGCTGGCGGTAGGCGGACCATGGGCCCATTCCAAGAGAGCAGCCGGGACTTAGGCTCTGGCCTTCCATGAGCTATCGCCATTAATTCAGAATCATAGAACCTCCTGAGGACGAAAAGGAGAAATAGAAAAAATAAACTCAGACAAAAAGTCGATTGTGCAAGCACAATTAGCTAATTGCTGCAGATCTGAAGAACTCGGAGACGTTTAGTTGTGGCATGAAATATGAAATAGCTGAAAACTTTTGCCAGCGCTGGAAGCTCCGGGTCGAAACTAAAGGCGACCATTTTCAAAACCTTTCCTAAGCTTACTTAGTAGTTAGTATAAGACAGCGTTTGCTACTTTTGTTCCATTATTTATTGAAATATTCGTTAAAACAGCTGTCTGTTATTTTTTGTCGCCCGGTATATAGACGTCTCGAAGCTCAGCATATCTGCTGCTTTAGATCGTGCTTGTGTGCACGCATGATCGTCTTTTTGGCTGAGATTCTTTACCCTCTGATCTTGTTTTATCCTCAGTTTTCTATAACATACAGGCAATGGCAGCAGCTCATAGAGGGCCGGGGCGTATGTTCCGGTGTCTCTTTGGGAATGGGCCTTTTGGTTCGTCTACTGCCGCCCATCTAATTAAATATAATGGATTACGGTGGCTTAAAAGTTCTGGTTGTTACGAGCTTGGAATTTGAAGAAGAAGTTGGTGACTGGGGAGGATGTTGCTCCCCAAGTTTGTCCAGATTATTTTTAAATTCGAAGACTGGCGCTGCACCAGAAACTTCGGAGGATCCTGTATTCTAAATGTTCTCTGTGAAATAGGGGAGAAACTGCTGGCTGAGAGTTCTTCGTTATCACCCGCGAATAAAGTGAGAAAGGTGATAATGTTTTCGTCGAAGATTTAAGTATATATATTTGTATATATATATTTAGCTAACGAAAGGTTTGGGTGTAAATTGGTCCGTTAAGTGTAATTTTTTTGCATTAGGTGTATTTGTACGGTATAAAACGCTGTTAAGTGTAATAAAATAGCCTACAGGCCAATGAATAGTTCTCATAAGGTTGGGTAAAAGGCAAGGACTGGTTCTGCTAGCGTCCAAGGAGCTTTTATCATAAGGTTTGGTTAAGGAAAGGACTGGTTCTGCTAACGATCTAAGTAAGGCCAATCAAAGATTGACTCTAAGTAAGGCAAATCAAAGATTGACGCTACGTAAAAAAAACACCACGAAAAAAAAATTACCTAAACACTAAAAACCAATAAGAACCCTTAAAATCCACATAAATACAGTAAAAACTCTTAGGAAAGCTAGCAGAACCAGTCCTGGCCTCACCTAACCTTATGAACGGGAGCTCATTTGAAGGGGCTCTGTAGTAGGGTAGTGGTGGTGGCAGACTAAAGAAGACCCAGCGCGATCATCTGTTGGGAGACGTACGAAAAGAGCCCCGTAAAGTAGTGGTTCATTAGGTGTGTAACGTTCAAGCTTACAACCTTACATCTGCTGATGACAGATAACGTCGTTAACGGGTGATTTTACTTTTAAAGCCCCATATCTAGCTATATATATATATATATATGCATACATATATTTCATTTATAGATGGTAAATCAATTGATGATTGAAGAATTTGACGAGAAGCAAGACAGTAGAATATTGTTACCCACGACGCGTTTCGCTGTTCATCAGCTCATCAGGTGGGAGGCTCGAAGTTGACGGCGATATAGGCAACTTCGAGCCTCCCACCTGATGAGCTGAGGTACAGCGAAACGCGTCGTGGGTAACAAAATTCTACTAACTGTCTTGCTTCTCGTCAAATTCTTCAATATTTGTCCGTCCACCCAATAAGTGGTCGAAGGAGTTAAGCTATGTTCATGATTTTTGCAGGGAGTCTGGTGGGCTGTCCTTGATGTGATCCACGCCAGAGAACTAGGATTAGCTGGTCATAAAAAATGACTACGATGAAATTTGCTCCCACCGCAGGTGATTGTCTTACGCCTCGAGGCGTTCTAGTTCTTTATGCTTGCGTTTCTGGCCGTCGTTTCGCAAACGATTATTAACGTCTCTCAAAAAGTAGCATTGTAGGTAAGTCACTGAAACCTTACAAATATATACTTGAATGTCTCTATTAGTTGCCCATGAGTCGTCTTTGTTCGAGAGAGAGGAGTCCCACTTCCTGTGGGTGACATTCGTATGGCTTGTTTCGCAGCTGAGGTATCAACTTTATTGCTTTGCGTTGGATTGTTTCTATTTTATCAATATCATTTACGCTTATTTAGTGACCAGAATTTGAAAGCAAATTCTAAATTCGGGCGCCTTAGTGCTATGTACAAAGGAATTATTATGTCATTGGATTTAGATTCAGAATTCCTGATAATGAATCCCATTCTGCTTGCCCTTTTGACACTCGTGTCGACTTGACTGTGTTGTAGATCATGTGTGATAGTTATTCCCAAACCGGGCATCACGCACTTAAGGATCCCGAGTGCCTTCTCCGCGAGGGACGTAGCATCTGGCCGCAGTTTCTGCTGACGAGGTTAGTTTTATAAAGTTAGGTAGGCTTTCAAACAATACTTCCCCTTCTGTTTCGGGAGGTGGGCTGCCGATCGAGGTGGCTGACCTATTCCCGCTAAACATCTACTTTCTTGTATTTCGTTTTCTTCCCCTGTGTGGCTTAACTGAGCGACAGCGTTCAACCGCGCCCGGGGGTTAAAGATGCTCAACTCGCGCCTTTTTCCTGTCAGTAGCGCACTGACCACTCAGAAACCTACCGGCAGAAAAGCCGAGACAAAAATCATTGACAATTTAAAACGCGCCCTAGTCGGCACACGAGCCTGTGGTTAAATACAGGAATAGTTCGGGGCGATATAGGCAGTGTGCCCTTGAAGCGCTAATAAAAACTTCTACTACTACTTATGCCCAGGTCGCGTTGTTGGGCGATAGCTGCTAGTTTTGTCCCGTTCATTTTCAATGGGCTGAGTGGTTCTACTCTGGCCCAACTTGTATGACTGAACATTTTTCGACATGAAAGTGCATCTGCCATGAAGCGGTCTAGGTCTTGTTGGTATTCAATTCTGTTCGTGGCAGGATGGCAAAGTTTAGCGTCATTTGCAAATTTACCGATTTTACTGTTGATGTTAACAAGATCATTGATGTAAATTATGAACAGACTTGCTGTTTCGATGTGCGT
Source organism: Parhyale hawaiensis (assembly GCA_001587735.2). Classification (NCBI taxonomy): domain Eukaryota; kingdom Metazoa; phylum Arthropoda; class Malacostraca; order Amphipoda; family Hyalidae; genus Parhyale; species Parhyale hawaiensis. The sequence goes on from LQNS02001154.1 coordinate 5,802,442, forward strand.
TGATCATTCGTGGAGACATCTTCGTGCATGGGTTCCAGGTTTCTACCGACGTACTATATGTCTCTTTTTTTACCCCCTTGGAGATTGCCTTTGTTACGAAAACGGAGCCATGTAATTTAATATCCTAGAGATAAAATGCCTTCCCGTGCCGGGAATCGAACCCGGGCCTCGCGGGTGAGAGCCGCGTATCCTAGCCACTAGACCACACGGGAATTATCGCTGCTAAGATAGCCATCATTAGAATTCTTATATCAACCAGAATGTTGTTAGCAATTACGTCTTACGTTCGACTTTAAACTTGGAGAAAAAGATTTACTGTCGCATAGGTACCCTTACCGAATTTCATCTTTGTAATACTGTTCATAGTTTTTTAACACTATTTCTTATATGAGTACTATATAACCGTAGCACAATCTCTGA
>LQNS02001154.1:5803116-5817388 GCA_001587735.2 Parhyale hawaiensis
CTCTGAGGTGTATTTGTCAGCTTTGTTATACAAAAAGAAATCTTCACTTGATGTTGCGTAAATAGATACAGTACTATATCTTCCTTTAGAGGCCGCTGTTGAGTTTGTGTTTATTAATGGTAGTGCAGTGAATGCACTAAGTTATACTGATGGCATGGTCCTTGCCTCTCCCTATTCCTGTGGGCTGCAAACACTGCTCTCAATCAGCTCAAGCAAAGCTAACAATAGGTATAATACTGTTGAAACTGTCTGCATGTACATTACACATAGGAGAAGTAAGCTGCCCGCCGATAAAGTCACCAGTGTCAGTGGTGTCCATCTCACTAATTGTGGACAGCTTCTCTTATCTGGGTCATAAAATCACCAATAACTTTCATGATAAGCAAGATATAGAGAAAGAGTCACGAATGCTACACGTAGTAAGCAACATGCTAAGTAGAAAGTTTAGTCACTGTTTGGAAGTAGTCAAATGCCAGTTGTTTTGGAGCTAGTGCTATCCCCTGTACTGCAATTCGCATTGTTTCAATTTTAAGCAGAAGGCTAGGGGCTCGTGTAGGTTACCTCAGCCATTAGCTAGGCATTCGGGACGCTCTCTTTCATGCCCACTTTGCTTCCTTCCCGATATCATACTCCTACTTGCTCATGCTTCATCTGTTCTTCCTCTTCATTCCCGACTTGCTGTTCCCATGCGCGTTGATCCTATTTGGGAACACCATCGTGTATGGGTTCCCCGTTTCTCTTGGCATACTATATGTCCCTTGCTCTTTCCTCTGTGATATCGTTCTGCTCGGAAACGGAGGCTTAAACTTCCTAACTACAGTATATCTAGTGGACGCCTACGTGTAGCCTACAATAACGTATTTCGGTGACTAATGTGCGGGCCGAGGTCAACCAATCAGGTATATAGCTATACTGAAAAGTGTGCGATATACCGTACCTACTGATGGCATCAGTCAGGACAAGAAAATGCGCTCTCAGTCTCCAGCTCAGGATAGAAAAATCTGATAGCACCTTACTCAGAGTGATCCGAAAGGTCCTCCAGGTCTCAAAGTGTGGCACTTCTCGGCAAGATCTTGGCGAGAAGTTTGCCACCCTCTGAAATGCGGAAGATCGTGGATACAAATTGTCGAACATTTACAGTCGATAGCCAATGGAAGCGTATGCTGTTATCTACCAAACAGGGGCCAAACAATTGGCCGCAATGCAATATAGTTGGTAATGATAGTATTACGTGTTCTTTGAAGCTAATGTAACTCTAATATTAAACTGTGCCTTGGGCCCGTGTGCCATGTCCCTTTGTGTACCTAATCAAGTGTATTTATTTATTCTTGAAATAAAAAGTCTTCCCGTGCCGGGAATCGAACCCGGGCCTCGCGGGTGAGAGCCGCGTATCCTAGCCACTAGACCACACGGGAGATAATGTTGGGGTTTGACACTTCATTGACGCTATCAACTAAACGCGCACTGTGTCTGAAGACAAGGTTCGTTGAACACTAAAAGCCTAAAGCAGAACAAAGTTTTAGGGGTGGACCATATCGTTACTGAAGCATATATATTCCCCAAGGCTGGTACCACTCCTTGCGCCCTCAGGGGTATATTCTGGCGGGCCCTTTCCTTTCCACAATATATTTGGGCCGCACGCATCCAAGGGTCTCTAGTGCCTTTTCCGCAGGAGATGTTACTGCTTGCCGCAGTTCCTGCTGACGAAGTTAGTTTTGTAAAGTTAGGTAAGCTCTCAATACTTCCCCTTCTGTTTCGGGAGGTGGGCCGCTGATCGACGTAATCGAACTATGCCCGCTAGACTTCTACCTTCTTGTTTATCGTTTCCTTCCCCTGTGTGGCGTAGATGAGCGAAAGCGTTCAGCCGTGCCCGGGAGTTGGAGATGCATAACGTGCGCCTTTTTCCTGTCGGTAGCGCAGTGATCACGTAGAAGCTGAGACCTACCGGCAGAAAAGCCGAGACAAAAATTATTGAAAATTTAAAACGAGACATATTTCGCGTCCTAGTGGTGCACGAGCCTGTGTTAAACCACAGGAATAGTTCGGCGATATAGACCTAGTCCCTGATGCGCTAGTAAAGTTTGTAAATCTGCTAGCACTCATTGCAATTTTTTTCGCGAGGCGTTTTAGTTTGAGTTATATCCCTAAAGATTTGCTGCGAGTTCTAATAGTTGAAATTAATTGCAACGCTAAATGTGTGACAGACGAGCAATTTTTTACCCTTAATAGTAGCTACTTCTCTTCCGCAAGAGTCGAACTAGTGCTAGAGTCAGGCATGTCACCACTCATGGTGACTCCGGATTATCAATTTGGTTACAAAACTCATCGTGGAACGAAAATGGCTGCATTTACACTAAAAGATGTAAATCATTTCGTTGACTGTAGATCTCCCGTGTAACTTTGTTTTCTAAACGCTAAAACATTTGACGGTGTTCACTACTTGCTCTTAAAGTGTTTGATTTGGAGGCGAATTTCCCATTACATCGTGAAAATTCTAAACTATTTGTTACAAACTCAAAAGTCCTCTGTTGAATGGGGAACAGCAATGCCTTCAGTGTTTGGAAAGATTAATGGCCTGAGACAGATATGGCTAGTCTCCCCGATTCTGTTTAATATCTTTTTGACAATATCCACACACAACTGAACTCACCCTGAGTAGGATGCCATGTTAATGGTAAAGCAGTAAATACGCTCAGCTATGCTGATGACATGGTCCTTGCTTCTCCCCGTTCCAGCGGGTTGCAATAATTACTTTCAGTTTGCGAGAATGAAGCGTGCAAACGAAACGTGCCGCCGATAAATTCACATATCTCACTAGCATTGAGCCCTCAGGGGTATCTTCTGACGGGCCCTATATCCCTCCCAGAATATATATGGGTCTCACGAACCCAAGGGCTGTCCCGAGTGCCTTCTCCGCAGGGTACATAAGTTGCAGCTGGCCGAAATTCCTGCTGAGCAGAGTAGTGTGTTAGGTTAAATTGGTTCTCTACATTTCCTCTTCTGTTCCGCTAGGTAGGCCGCCAAATGGTGGTGACTCTTCCCATGGGACTCTTATCTGCTCCCGTGTGGGGGCCACACAAGCGATCCTCCACACGATTGTTTTATTTCATCTGTGTCCTCTTTTCGTGTTTTTTTTTCTTGCCCTGTGCGGCGTGGCTGCGTGAATTCGTTCGGCCAAGCTGTGTAAGGTTAAAAGTGCTTTTGCGCCTTATTTTCCACCAGTAATAGCGCACTCAACCGACTGAGACTTTGATATATAAATATATTTACTATACCCTCCCCATAGAAGTTGAAAGAGGACAGAAGCTCGACTCTCGCATTTCCTAACGCAACAAAAGTATATGAAACTAACATCGGTCCGTGACAATACAAACTTACTGTCAATTTCAAACTGCCACGTAAATTGCAGTGATTTCGGTACCGATACTACCAGGTATCCATGGCAGCATCAGATGATGCGTTTCCAAGAGTCGTTGTGGAATTTTATGCTATTGCTTCCTATTGGGCTCTAGCTTTGTAGATTTTTTTTTACAGTAAATCGTCTTATGTAAGTAGCTTTAACCCCTTAAAGTATTATTTTTTTAATCTTGCAGTTTGGTAGGAACAGCATACAAACATTAGGAACTGCTCTGCAAATATACTCGGGGTCGTACTTTAAGAGGTTAAGAATGAATGCCTAAAGGTGCTGCTCCCATAATACGTTGGGTACTTCATCCAAATGAGAAAAATATCAATTAATTATATTATTCTTTATAAAGTGTATTTTGCATGCTGTATTTGATTTCATGGATTAAAAGATTGAAATTATTTCGTGTGCTTCGCCCGCTCTCTATATTGTCACCAAGAGTTGGTTCACACGCCTGTCAAGTGAACGTATTGACTCAATTCTGACTGCGACGGCACCTATTAAGACTTTCTAAGCACACACAGGATGGGTCTACCAAATGATAAACGTAGATTAAGATCTTAGCCGTCACTTTAGCTGGCTAAGCGAGGGGCGCTAGTTAGGTTTCGAATGTCCCTTCAAATTTGAAATGAATTAATACTTTAGAAAGCTGTGCACCCTTTGCTGTTTAAACAGACGCAGCAACGCATTCGCACTCTGAGTTAATGGAACACTTTCATTTGACGGTCGTGAGAATCCCGCTTTAACGAAGTACAGGTCCGGACGAGCTAGTCGCAAACACTGTAGCTACTGTAATTTTTTTGTCTCAAGGGATGGCACGAAAGGAGCTAAATTAATGAGAAATAGCTGGCGCGGAATGTGCTTTCCCTTCACCATATCCATTAACCCTTCACTACATGACTTAATCTTGTTCTTTTCTTTTAACACTTAAGCACTTAAGTACGTATCTTATCTGATACAACACGCAATGAGAGTCAAGTATCAAGTCTCGTGGCAATAGCATTGTATTCTTAATGTGAGCGAATTTTTTTCTGCAGTTAAAGTCTTGGTGATAATTCCTTCTAACTCCAATCTGCTCCCGTGTGGAGGGTCACGGATGAGACCCTCGCCTCCAGTGTCGGTCGTCCCTCTCGTATTACAGCTACCTGTTTTGTTGCTCGTCAGGGGCTATATTGTTTTTGTGGCCAGTATTGGCGTTCTTGCTGCCGCTAACTTCTAAAGCACTAATAACGTGAAGCCTCCTTCAAACAGCTTTTTTTTTCGGTGCCGAAGTAGGTAGTATGTGGCCTCCCTGAGATTCAGGGATAGACTTGGAAACTTTTCTAAATTAAGTTCACACGTTTGTGAAGATGAAGGATGAAGAAGATGAAAAATTTCTGATCAATTTAATTAGAAAATTACATTTTCGGTAACTAAGGTAGGTGTTTACTAGCTAATTAACAATTTCAGACCATATGACACCAAAGTTTAAATGTAAAGAAATTCTTAGATTTCATCTCAGAGGTTGTCATTCATAGTGTAAAGGTGCCACTGTGCTCGAGGCCAGGAAAATAAATTCCTTTGAACGTAGTCATATCGTTTGGCTGCATGCGTAAGCTTCTTTCCTGTGTTACTTTCTTCTTGCGGAAACAGAAGCTTAATCGCCTGACCATAAAAAATTACTAACTTCATGAGCAAAGTTTGTGGCCACGTGCAATTGTATTTAAGTTTCAGTGCAGCAAAATGGTATTCTGCAATGCATAAAAGACCCGGAACAGCGAAATCTAGTGGTAGACAAAAAATCACCAGCAATGAGTAGGAGAATTTGTAGGTTGTCCGTCATGATAAGGGAAAATCTTCGAGACATTAGGGCATTCACGATTACCGATTGCAGTCCAGTAACCATTTGGCAACACCTGAGATATAAATAGGGTTTGAAAAAGACATCCCGCCTACCCCGGGCGTCGCCTGTTTCCTCCTCCTCCTCACCAAGCAGAGTCTGCCAAGTAACAACAAACACGTCACGCGTAAAGTAGCAGACAGTTTTTTTTCTCTCCGGTAAGAAAATGTTAACTTAGACCTGACCTTATGACTTCCAGTGCTACTGGCGCAACAAAGAGTCGCTCTCTGAAACGTTAGTTTACTTGACACTGTGGCATAGGTTCCGCCATGGTGTGGGGTGCATTTTCCTCCAGTGGGTTAAGATGTGCTTGGTTAGGTTCAGATAAGAGACTAGACGGAGTTAAATTAGGTTAGGTTTGCTTAGGTTAGATTCAACTAAGTGACGATAGGTTATGTTTAATTAGAAGGGGTTCTACAAGGTTAGGCTAGATTTGGTTAGGTTAGTTTACAATAGATGGGCTTTATACATAAAACATACTTCAGTATGACTTGCTAGATGTCTATATTAGGTGATACTGATGGGGGGGGGGCATTTCCGGGTGAATTTTCTTTTCTCTGAGTTTTTTTTTTTTCACCAGAGCTTTTTTTCTCCCTGGGTTTGTTTCTATACGCTGTGAGAACACTTACCTGTTTCAGTTCCACGTTTTTCTTGGCATTCTCTCTTTCCTTTCTTTTTATTATTTTTAGAAACTTTAGCTCGGGCCACTACGGACAGGTAGTGCAACCCAAATGAAGCATTACCCTACAGAAAGCCATCAGCAGGGGACTTGATCGCCCGCAGACCAACGCGACCGAAAGCTGATACCGGAAATGAATGCCAGGCTGAAACGGACCGGAGCAGAAAACACCGACTGAAATGAAGAGTTCGGCACCAACAGTTGCCCATGTGAAGAAGGAGTGTGCATAAGCCGCAGCACGTGTAGGCCTATATCTCTCAAAGGCAGGGACACAAAAATTCTACCAATATCGTTTATTTTTATATAGCTACCTCATAAAACATGCAAAGGCCGGAAACCCTACACCTTTGGGACAGTTTCACCACTTCACTTTCAGCACACAGTCTGCTGGTTGAGCTAATAAGTCGGAAAGACGATACCGAGCATTTCCAGGAAGCTAGATATCTGCAGCAGTATCATCTATCTTCAGAGGTTGATTTTGAGATAAATATCAGAGGCCGACTAACTTTCATAGATTTAGTCTTGCAGCCATTCAGCTTCATGCTCCAGACTTCACAGTCTGCCATGCACGAATGCTCAACAAGTAACTCCGGTAATTAGAGACAGGGCGACGACAATACGCATACTAGGGGTTGGTATCTCTGCTATCAAAGTGGAATCGTTATTATGGTTGATCATCGTGTTCTCCAGCGAAAAGAGCAGTCTAGTGTACAGAACGAACAATGGGCCAAGTACTCAGCCCTGAAGTACGCCCGATACCAACGAAACGGAGACACTCACAAAACATCAACTGACACTCTGCGTCAGTCTTCGGTTCAGTACCGCTGACTGAACCCGTCAGCTTATTCAATACTCGGCGGAGACTCCCTGAAATGCTGCTTCGGACGATGCTAGGCCCTCTTTTCCACACGCTTAGCTCCTGCTCTGCCCGTTACTTACATCTGACACACGCTGCTCGCTTCGCCCCGAAAGCTAACAAACGCTGATCTTCAAAGCACGGTTTGTTTCTAGACCTCAGAAGTGTCCTCTTTGGGGTTAACCTCTCTCAAAAGACACACAGTAAAGTCATTAAGTTGAGAGGCAGGGTTGTTGTTTTGGATAGCATCCATTGCCCTCCAAGAAGGTGCAGGGTGGACACTCTCCCCTTTAACCGCATGGAGGTATTTTGAGGCGTTTCGATCCTGTAGTAAATTGGTGCAGACCCCGGGCCACGTTACCACGTAACTGGGGCCGCGCCTTAGTCTCACCAAAATACTGAAGAGACCAAGTCAGGAGGGTTTGAGTGAAGTGCTGCTGGTTATATTTCATCACTTGTTGTATTTGAGGAAATTTTAGCAGCGCCTTGTTCCTGGCTGTCAATGCACAAAGTCATAGGGTCACCACTCCAAAGAATTTGGCGGCAAGGAAACGCCCCTACCGCAACAGTAATATCATCTCCACTGGCTATACTCTTAACCAGCACTACACTTCTGATGTCCGTCACGGGAACAATCTCGTTAAGCTCCAATGACAAAATAAGAGTTGTCGGAAGTGCTAACAGGCAGGAGAGCCAACTGACAGCCACTAATTCAGGGACATCAGTCACCACCAGGTCGAGACAATTACCAGTAATATGCGTGGTCCTCCGAACATTCTGCTCATAATTAGGCACGGTGAAATAAGCGTTCCAATAGCCATCAGTGGGTGACACAGTTCCTAACCAATCCATGTGGTGCGCATTACTATCCCCAGAAAAAACATACGCCACCTTAACCATCTGCATGCTGGAGAGAAATCATCGTCGTCAGTAAAGAGTCATAAATGAAATCAATTGCAGGACTTCGATACAATAAGAATATATAAAAATTGTTTTGAATGAAGACCCCAAATCGTAACAACCACTATTTCATAGCACTCGTATTCATATGCTCATGTGCTGACTGCTGTTGAACGCAATAGCCAAATCTGACGACGATTCCCCGAAACACTGGTCCAGATACAAGTGGCCTGCGGAGAGAGAATAAAAGCCTGCTAGGGCGTGCACCGTATCGTGCATTTTACATGACAACTGCGTTTCAGACCAGCATAAACATTAACACCACGAGACACGAAGCTTAGCTCCGTGTGGTTCTCATTCCTTTTTGTAATGATATAATAAAGGAGACGATACTTCCCGAGCCTGACCTGGTCTTGGGTTACTTTCCATATGTCAACACAGTAGTAGAAGAGAAATGAGGATAGAAACAGATGAATACAACAGAGGTAATACAAAAAAAAACCATGAACATATGAGAAGCAGGTTCGCCTGACGGTAGGGGCGGCTGTAGCGGTGGGCAAGGGAGTGTTACAGAAACATCCTTTGATTGTTCAAACGTTCATTGCCTCTGTCGTATACTGTTGCTACTAGGGTTACGGAGTCATTCAGTAAATTTTGGGATTTAGTAGTCTGAGTCATAAACGAGCTAGAACCAGCAGTCGGAGTTGATGAAAATTTATACATTTTGCTAAAAGAAATCAAAGTTGGAGTATATACCGAACCCCATTTTGGGGCCGAGAAAGTCAGTCGAACCTAGAAACACGGCAATGCTAAGTCGGATTATTCCTTCCGATTCCCCAACAGTGTCCCAACACTGGCTGCTATAGTTGTTGAAAAAGCACGTATGTCGTCCGTCTCCCGTGTGGTCTAGTGGCTAGGATACGCGGCTCTCACCCGCGAGGCCCGGGTTCGATTCCCGGCACGGGAAGAGTTGTTTTGTTTATAAAACTGACAAATATATCACTGAGTTTGCGCTACCTTGTTAGGCATAATTTCAATTGCTTGTGTATTACAACCATGAAATGTCGGTTAGGGTATCGATGGAACTGTTTAAACCTTTTCTGCCAGTTTTTAAGTCTATTCTAAAGAATGATTGTTAGCTTTCTCTTTCCTGAAGGAGGCCAAACAACGAGGTGTAATGAAGTCTAGACTGTAAAATCAGTGCAACCTGTCCTTTTTGTAGCCTAAGAATAAGCTACATTTTTTGCGTACCCTGCTGCATTTCAATGAATTTTTTTTTGTAATTTTGTCATAAAATTTGATTGCATTTGATATGAGTATTTAAATGATCATTTCCTCGATTATTGGGAATCCCGTGTGGTCTAGTGGCTAGGATACGCGGCTCTCACCCGCGAGGCCCGGGTTCGATTCCCGGCACGGGAAGTCTTTTTATTGCAAGGCAAGCTAAACCGAGTCTTGATGCTTCTATAGTGTAAAAATCGCCAACTGGACCAACCGTTTGACTGCCTCTGCATTGTTGTAACAATGTTGTTACACGATCATTTCCGTTACTTCTATGAAGCATAGAATGATCTGAGCTATATATTTAGGCTCGTTCATACATTGGGAGAGACATCCTCCATTGCTAAGATATCCTTCTCCACGAGTCGCCAGCACTTAACGGCCAAAGCTTCCCAGGCCATTTTAAGCTGACTTCTTCTCACTTCCGCTCCATCTATATATTTAAGCTCTGCATATCGGAGGCCATCGATCATGCTTGCGGGCATTAATGACCATCGCTTTAGCGTAGATTCTTCTCCCCCTTCTTTTTTATTTCTCTTTCTTTTTTTCTCTTTCGTCTTCCATTTTTTCTCCTCTCGTTTCTCCATTCCTCTACATCCCACTTACATAATGGCAATAGCTCATAGAGGGCCGGTGTGTAAGTCCCGGTGTCTTTTTGGGAATGGGCCTTTTGGTTCGGCTATTGCTGCCTATCTAATCTAATCTAATATTCTGGGCCCTAAGGGTGATGTTATTTTGGATCCTATCCTTATGAGAACATGTTGAGCATCACGCCTCCATGTGATACGCTGCATGACTGTCCGCAGATGATGTTTCATTTGACTGTAGTTTCCGCTCAGCAGTTGAGTTTGTAAAGTAAGGTGGGTCCTTCTATTCCTGGGGGTCTGCTGCCGATCGTGGTGAGCGACCTTTGACACGGGGTTCCTGCCATTCAAAGTTATGAAGTATCATCCAACCAGAAGGCTCGAGTTCCGAGTGCCTTTTCCTCAGGAAATCTTCCAGCTTAGTTTTGTAGAGTTAGGTAGGCTCTCAATACTTCCCCTTCTGTTTCGGGAGGTGGGCTGCCGATTGAGGTGGCTCACCTATTCCCGCTTGACTTCTACCTTCTTGTATTTCGTTTCCTTTCCCTGTGTGGCGGAGCTGACCGGAAGCGTTTCGCCGTGCCTGGGGTTTGGAGATGCTCAACTTGCGCCTTTTTCCTGTCAGTAGCGCACTGACCACTCTGAGACCTACCGGCAGGAAAGCCGAGACAAAAATCGTCGACAGTTTCAAACGCGCTTTAGGCCGCCGCCCCACTGAAGCAACAAGCGACGCAATGCGATTTTCCAGGAGTTGTGTTGCAGCAACGCACGGGTGTCGCGAGGCATTGCAGTGGGGGCAGGAGACTGCTCTACCCTCCGTTACATTTTGTCGTGCAACAAATTTGTCGCGTTGCACGTCGCTCGTCTCGCCGGTGGGACCGCGGCCTTAGTGGCGCACGAGCCTGTGTTAACCACTGGAATAGTTCGGCGCGATATAGACATTGTGTCTCTGATGCACTGGTAAAACTTATACTACTACTACTACTACAATAAGGCTCGATAGAGCATAATTGAATACCACATAACATGCAATGGTCTCAAGTAGGACCTCTGAATTTTGTACCTACTACTTCCTTCTGCTAATTATTCTTTTTCTGTTATTACTCTTCTTTTTCTATTTGCTGTTTTTGTGTGAATGTGGTTGCGCCTAACTCCGCATTCTTCGGAGGGGACGGGAAAGTGAAGAGAGGTAATCGAAGGTGGGGTGAAAAGAGACTGGGAGGGTCCTCGGAAATCAAAGGAACACTGCACTCTCTCTTGGCAGCTTAAAGGTCTCGAGCCCGGTCCTATGCTTGTAGGGAGCGAGGGCCTCGTAGTGGCTAGACCGCAACTGCGAGATAGTGCGAAAGAGGCGTGGCAACATTGTCTCGGTTGAAGAGACAGCGGGAAAACGTATGTTAAGCACTGTGTTAACCTCCGTCCTCACAATGAAAGAGGCCAGCTCCCTGTGGAATGTCGCCTAGGTCGCCGACTGAGAGACGGCCTGGACGGCACCATCCAGTAAGTGCGATGCCGATTCTCTCAGGGGTATATTTCGAGGGGCCTTTCTCTGTCACAATATATATGGGCCTCACGAACCCAAGGGCTGTCCCGAGTGCCTTTTCCGGAGATGTTGCAACTAGCCGCAGTTCCTGCTGACGAGGTTAGTTTTGTTAGGTTAGGTAGGTTCTCGATATTTTCCTTTCTGTTCCGAGAGGTGGCTGACCTAGTTCACGAGACTCCTCTACTCTTTCTCATGTTGTGGGCCTCTGGAGGGACCGCCCAATCGAGTCTCTTTCTTGTGTTCTTTACGCCGTTTTCCGGCCAGTAGTAGCGCACTCTGTCAACTGTGACTTTCCAACAGGAATGCCGAGATAAAACGTTCATATACTAATGCTACATAATGAGCTAGGAATATAGTAATAGATACCGATGGCCGCCACTTTGACGCCAGGGTGTATTTGATGTCGGGACAACTGCTGTAGGATGTAACCGTGTCATGTGATGGGTAGCCGGGAAGCACTATCGTCGTTCACGACGGTTGCGCGTTCAAGTAAGCTTTGCTGCGCGCGCCACCACTAAAATAAACACTACCTAGGCTAACCTAACCTAGCCTACTTACCTAACCAAACCCAGCCTAACCTTTCTAACCTTACCTAACCTAACTTAATCAGCGATACAGCGAGCAGCGCGGCGCACCAACTTGAACGCCGCTGAAATGTATAGTATTGACACTGACGATGCATTCATACAAGGATGATTAATTACCTAAAACTAATATACAAATGACCAGCCCTAGCTGTAATGATCGTCTAAGAATACAAGACTTCTAAATATACCGAGCGAGAAACTCGTCTCCTGTAAACACGAATATATGAACACAGACTATGCAGAAAATATACTATGGGATGAAGCATATAATTTGATGTTATTATGAACTTTTTGTTCATCTTCCCTAATTGGTGACTCATTATATCACTAAGTTTTTAAACTACAGTTTATGGCCGAAATATGTTATTTGCTTCTTCGTTCCAATACTTTGCTTCAGTTAGCCATACTTTTCCCAATATCTTTTTGACATTGGCTTTAGGTATATAAACAGGTTTAATAATTGAAATCATTATCAAATATAACAAATAAAATAAGAGGTCCCGAGAAAGTTTTTTCCCACATATAAAAGCCTGTCTTTGACAGCGCATCGTCAGGCCCATTTGCAAATCGCTCTACCAGAAATCTGGCCAGTGAGCCTCAATGTCTTGTGTAGTCAATGCCTCATGATGTTCCTTCTGTCGGTGGAGCGCTGGCTTTCTAGTGGGAACGAGAAGGAATGGTGAGCATTGGAATCCTAACAGAGAAGCACGTCGGAAGAGTGAAAAGAGTTTCGAAGATCTCGGAAGTTGAGGAATAGTCGGCGAGACACGAGGGCGGAGGGAGGTTGATATTGTAAATATGAAGGTAACTGTCCCGAGAGGGGCTCCTTACCCCCGTGGATTCCGTGTGACAGTGTTGGATGCCGTTGCAGTTGAGCCGGAGAGTACCTACTACCCTAAGAAGTAGGGGATTGTAGGGTAGACGGGAATGAGGGAGCAGGAGAAGTGTGCGAGGAGAAGAGGCAGATGCCCGAGAAACGGAACGGAAGTATTTGGTGAGAGGCTGGGGAGGTGTGGGATCGCGACCCTAGCGCATGGGTTCCATGTTTCTGTCGACAACCTCAGTGTCCCTTATTCTTCCTGTGTTAGATTGCCCAGTGGGATTTAATGGCTAGTCTTGGTTAATACCATCGGCGGTGAACCTCATGCAGCAGAAAGAAGTAAATAGGACTTACATAACTTTACAAACTGAACTGATTAGCAAGAACTGGAGCCAGGTGCAACGTCCCTTGCCGACAGTCCCCTAGCTTACCCCTTGAATGAGGGATGCTAAAGATGCTCTGATAAGGATACGGTCGATCAGAATATCACCCGTAAGAGTCATAACATTGAATGGACGAATTACCTATGGCTAATATCCTACGCTTGCTAAAAAAAAAGAGGCGGAAACGTAGTATGGGACATCACTATGTTCCAACAATGCTCAGGCAGTCGGCTGGTCGTTTTAGTTGACTATGTGTACAGAATGTTGATTATACGTACAGAATGAAGCAACTGCGCTCCGTTTTAGTTTGCCTTGCAATAAAAGTCTTCCCGTGCCGGGAATCGAACCCGGGCCTCGCGGGTGAGAGCCGCGTATCCTAGCCACTAGACCACACGGGACTACTAATAGCCAATTGAACTATCATTAAAATGCTCGTATCGATCAGAATGTAAAATATTATTCCTTAGATTGAACTTCAATATTGGCGGATAACATCAAAAGTTGTATAGCTTCCCTAACTGACATTTTATTTTTATGATACTGTGATCATTGCCACTGTGCCTGTGGAGCTAGCTCAATCATCCATTTATTTACCAGTAATGTTGTGGCTAAAACATTTATTCAACACAATAGAGGGTAAAACAAAAAAGTAACTGCAACTCATGCTTACCTTTAAGCTTGTTTACATTGGGCTTTATTTTCTCTGAGCTGGCGTTCGAAAAATGTGACCATTTTTGCACTTTTCACTTAGTTTATCCACATTACGAACCGCACCGGATCGCGGCACAACGAAGAAGAAGCAGCACTTCGCCACATTTTACGCGCCCCGTCGTTTCCGGAATTTTCAGTGTTGCCGTCAGGCAGGCATAAGAATTGGCCATTTGAAATAGTTACATTGAATTTTGTAATTAAAGTTACTTTACTTCAAATGAGCTCTCAGATTCTAACCTTTTTGCGACATAACTTCCCGGCGGGCGGGCTGTTCATCTTATGTCCAAGTCGGAAGGTGAACGTCAGAGTCAGATCGAACAGTAGAGTAGTTAAATCAAACAATAGCATTCAACTTAAAGATAGGGACTACCTTTAACTTAATTTTCAGGTCACCATAAGGTGAATTCAAGTCAGGGCCCCCATTGGGGCGAAACTTTGTGAAACAGATCCAGTTAAGGAAATTGTTCCAATTTTTGTCACCCAAGAAGGGTGAGGCTTTCAGGGCCCCTATTGGGGCGATACGATTTTACTAAATTTTTGACTACCGTCGATTCTATTGATATTGATTGCAGTTATAGTCCATAATATAGTTAGTATAAATACACTATCAGTTTTGGCTAATCATGTTTTGGTAAAAAGTTACAGC
>LQNS02001154.1:5825528-5836701 GCA_001587735.2 Parhyale hawaiensis
AGGGAAGCTTGTGTTTAGTGTAGTTGCCTTGGAGAAGTGGATCATACCTAAGTGGATCATACCTACAGAACCAATTTTATTTTGCAGTGAATATGTAAGCTACGTAGGAGTACTTTTTTTAATGATTAGACTTTCAGTCCACTTTTGTTGACAATATTATATACAATCGTGATTGTAATATGCGACTTATCTTAGATTATTATCTTTACATTATTGTCATATAGCCTCACAAGCGAGAATATCGCTTTTAGGAGGTTTCGTTCTCATTTTAATAGTGAATTTTTAATCTGTTGTATCGAAATTGTAAGAGAACAAATGAAGGAGTAAAGGAGTAAATAAAGGAGTAGAAGTAAATGATCAAATTTTGGTAATGGTCTGTTTGTTCGTTCGTTTGTTTGTGACTGTTTTTTATTTTATTCTTGTTAGCACAATAACTCAAAAAATGATGAATGGATCTTTATGAAATTTATAGGAGTTGTTAGTAATGGCAAAAGACATAAATGATCAAATTTTGGTGTAGATCGGTTGGTTCCATTGTATGTTTGACTCATATTTGTCATAACGTTTGTTAATAGTATAACTCAAAAAGTTATGAACTGATCTTCAAAAAATATGAAAAAGCTGTTATCAATATAAAAAAGCACAAATGATTAGATTTTGGGGTTTATGCAAAGAAAATTATGGTTTCAGAGCCAATTTGAAATTTTGCTACCGTTGCCTCACTTGGCGGAGGTATGCGCTCTCAGAGTGCTCTAGTTTCTTAGTGCTGCTCAACGCTTGGCTAATTCTAAACTGATATTTGGCCCCTACTTTGCAGGGGGGATATACCCTATTGAAAATCGGTGCAGTTTTTCAAGCAGTTTGGTGACGTTCGCCGCAGACTCCAGAGTCGCGGCTATGCAGTGGCGAGGTCGCTACGTCCGCTTTGGGCACGTATTTTACGCTCCCGATCTTTGCAGTCACTGGCCAGAGTCCTTACTTGAAACTGCGAAATATGTGCTTGGAACGGCTTAATATCTGCGTGGAACTGCTAAATCTCTCCACTGGCCATCTTTGATCAGTACATTAAAAATATGCTCCACACAGCCGTATTTATCAGTCGTAAACTGCTTCATATACTGTATAATGCAATTCGAAACAGTTATAGATAAATAAATACGGCTGTGTGGAGCTTTTTTCTGATAATTTCTTGGTGATTAAAGATTTATCATAAAATAAAATATTGAAATAAAATGCCCAGAAATAAATAATAGGTAATAAATTGATAGCAGTTCACACATTAAAATGTTCAGATAAATGGTTAATAAAACACATCAGTCCCAACTCTATCTATATATATTGTGAGGTCCAAAAACGCGACAATGCACAGCACAAGGTAATTTAAAAAAATAATACTATGACTATAGTTGAAAACTCACGTTCAGCCGCCCCCATGGACAGGTAGTACGAACTAAATGAATCTTTAGGTAACATCGGAAAGCCCGCAAAACTAGTAGAAGAAAATTCAACTTGAAGCCATTAACAACTGACTTAAACGCCTGTAGGTCAACATGACCGAAAGACGATGCAGGCAATGAATTCCAATAAATAAACCAGAACAAAAAGCGCCGACGAACAACGAGTTCGATATCCAACACTCTCCGAAGTGAAAAAGTGTGCATCAACCGCAGCACGTGTAATCCTCCGCAACCCTTGAGGGCAGGGACAGAAGAACACAACCAATGACTTTCGTTGTGGTACACCTAAGAAGATGTTCAGAGCCCGGTCACCCTTCTGTTATGCAATAGATTCACCAGACCACTTTCAGCGCTCAGCCTGTTGGCTGAACTTAAATAAGACTGTCCAGCAGATACAAGTGACTGTCACCCAGACCGGTGAACAATACTCCAACACAGGCAACAGAGAAACATCTGCAGACTACTTTTTTGTTATCAAACACATAATTTACCTTAAGCACAATATCTTACTGGACAGTGGGAGCACGTGACGGCAGTCGCCTAATATGCGGCTCGAAAGTAAACTTCTCATCGAAGGCAACGCCAAGCATCTCTAAGGAGCTAAACTCCTGAACAAAGTGTCATCTATCTTGAAATGTGGATGCTGCGGTAAGTGTCCAAGACCGACAAACAATCATAGATTTGGTGAAACAGATCAAGTAGAGAGCGTATAAGGACTTGAATGGCACGAAAAAAAATAAACTAATGTACATTTCCAGGAACAACTATCTATTTTCAATTTTGCTTATATCTTCTACATTTATTACCATTCTACGTGAAATTACTAATGTTTCATAGTCTATGCTGGTAAAAAACCTACAGTTTTCTGTGGGAGACATCCTTCTTGCCACGGTTGCCCATTCCAGTCCAGTTAAGGAGGTTCAGTGCAAGAAGCTTCTTTCATAGTTGCAGACGAGCATTGGGGAATACCAGATGCAGACCCTGTAAAATGTGGTTATTCGAAATAAATATACAGTGCTCACCATTCACGACATTAATAAACTTATCATTTATAATTAATACGTTAAGATATCTGGCATGCAAAGAGTTTCCTATTACCCATCTATAAGCAGTTCAACATTATTGAAAAACTTTATACTATAATGCAATACGTTGATCGTTTGTGAAAGCAATCTAGCATGAGTTACACGCTTCCATTGGTTTACACGCCTTGTACTTTTGCTGCTAGACGGGTCAGTTACAGCTCAAAGAATCCAAATTTGATGCATGAAAGTAGACGCACCAATAGGTAGGTACATTCCTAAAAAAGCAGCTAAACATCGTCCTCCAGCTCTCAATAGGCTACTGTTAATTAAAAAACTGCATAGCCTTAGCCAAAAATTGTTACTATTATTAGTAGCAGCATACTCGCCAAGGAATCGCAGACGTTGAGTTCGATAGGTTAAGAAAGATAAGGGAACGAAGCGGGCTCGAAAGAGTGAGGAGTTGGTGAGTTTGAGGACTGCAGGGCGCAGCTTCCAGGTTTATTGTCTAGACAATTTTTGAACGAGTTGATACTGCTTCAACAAGGCCAAGGATTGTCAGTTAGTTTCGCATACGGCGACATTAAGGAAAAACTGTCGAAAGTAGATCTTTAAATTCTATGTTTGAGTTTTCGTTCGATGTTACGAAGGCCAATGTATGGCCAACGTATCTGCCAAACGGTCCCGAAGTAGGGAAGGGAAGTAACCGAAGTCATTCTAGTAGTTACTCCGATGTTTCTTCTATTATTTGCTCCTTAAGTTCTGAGGGGTGGAACTATTCTCTACTATACTGTGTGAACTTTATTAACGATCTGTACACAGAGCTTTTCTGTGATCTCGGATCTTCTTTTTTTTCATTCTTTTGTTTTCTCCACCTGCTGGGCTGGTTGCGTGGGGGTTTGTTAACCTCATGGAGTTTCTCCGTTCCTACGTCGCCAGTCTGTTGCGGAGGAATACTAATAACGTCCCTTTAATGTCTGCAGACCCTATGTATGCCCGATTGAGATTATTGAAATTTCAAGACACATACGATTATTTTCTCTTAAATTCTTAAGTACTGCAATGCGCATACTGATGATGAACTCTTTGAGCAGTACTTCAGAGAGTTGGTGCCAGTACATGAATATGACATTCGTATCGAAAAATTGAATTTGCCGGTAACTCGACTGGAAGTACAGAAGCGATCTATGCCTTTTCAAGTAGCAAGATGTTATAATGCTTTACCAGTGGAGCTAAAGGGACCAATGACAGACTCAACTTTCAAAGCGAAATTCAAACATTACAAAGTGTCGCAATATAATAGGGAAAGTTAGTTGATGTTTGTGTGTTGATTGTATGAGCACCATAAACGACGGAATTTTTTTTCATAAATACCTGCTTGCGATCTTGATTGTTAGAATAGCTGCGTAGACCCAGTATGATAGTGCAATAATTTTTAAATTGTGCTGACCGGTGTTTTCTGTAATAGATCTACCTTGCTCTAGGCATGTAATTGTCACTCTGCAGATGTGAACTTGTTAAATTTGTGGGTTTTGTTGAAAGCATTAGTGTGTTGATGTTGCCCTGAATTTATAGACAAGATACTTCCTGGTTTTCTCTGGATCTCGTTGTCGGTAACACTTTAAGTAAGGACATCAAAAAGTATGGTAAATATTTACCCTTTTGTCCAGTAAAGTTGATACATATGGAATATGTTTCTTTATATAATAACACATCTTGAATCCAAACATTACAACAATATTTTGTGAAAATGTTTACAATTCGAGCTCTTTGACTTCGAAAGTTTCATTTTCACATAATAGTGAAAGAAAAAATTCAAAGGTACTCAAGTTTTTTTTTTTCAAAAGGAGCAGCAGTAATACGGTAATGATAATTAAAGTAGGGTTTTTTAGTTCCTCAATTTAAACCAAACCTAAGCTAGGTACTTTACTGCTACCAAAAACCCACTTTAATAATCGATGTTGCAGTTGCCCCTTTCAAAAAAGGTTGGGTACTAGGAAAAGTTTTTAGTATTACATAAGGGGAATTAGAACTTTTAGGTCAAATATTTCGAAAATAGTAAACATTTGCACAAAAAATGGTTGTCACTAATAGGGTGACAGGCTGGAGAGAAATTGCCTGCATGAAGGTTAGGCTGTTGTTCAGCTGCAGCATACGTCTTTGACATATATATGGCACTTACATATATGTCATAGACGTATGCTAAAAGACAATAACAGTTATATCGAGAATTCGGACATTGTTTTCAAGCTACAATAATAAAAGTAGTCCGTAATGTCCTCAGCTACATACGATCTAGTAAGGATTTACGATGTCACTCCATACTGTTACCTGATGCAGGGAAAGGAATGAGGCGATATGATGTCGCCTTTGCTTATTCCAACATTTGCTCATTTTTAGCCTAGTAATAAGTTATATTTTCTAGTGTAACATGCAGGTGACTCCTGCCACTACTTCTGCCTGATGTAAAACAGGCTGCCTAAAGTAGGCAATTGTAGATGTCCAATGACTTTTTAATGATGTACGCCCCATAAGTGTTTTCACTTTCAGTAGGCGTGTTCTCTAACCAACTGATTGTAATTGTCAATATTTCAACTGTTGATTTGTAAATTGAGAGAACAAATAAAGGTATAAAGGTACATAATCTGTAATATTATGAACACGGTAAAATGAACTGGACACACCAGTTGACGGAACTTATTAATTGGCAAAGCAATATATTTCCGGCGTCAGAAAGGGAAAAATAGTTGAGAAGCGTTGTAACTTTGACACCAGTTGCTATATACTTTAAACGAACGAAAAAACGGAAAATCTAAAATTGTAATTCCGTGACCAGCATTAGTAGCTAAATAACTCGCAAAAGAACATGGTATTCAGTATGCAGTATTTCTATATCGAATATTGCTCTCCATAAATCCGGGATGGTTAGAAAGGAGGTTAGTGGGCCTTTTCGTGAGCCTAATGGAAGAAAATTACTTTTGCTTACGCTCTACTTCTCGAATCAATTTTGTCAAGGCTGGTAACCATACTATTGAAGAAGCGTTGCAGGTTTATGGTTGATAATGGCAATGCTCTGCTTCGCGCTGCAAAAACAACGTAAACTTTTTGCCGTTGAATGCTGATAGGCTACAATGGTAAACGGTCGATGATGTGTACTACATTTCATCCTATTTGAACCAATCATTTGGCAATTCATAAAGCACCAAGCTATAAGGAATTTATACAATTTTAGAAGTTTAAATTTATTTATTTTATAGTAACGAATCACAGTTAAAAGTAGAGCACTGCTTCGATACGGAAGACCGCCGAAGACTTCAGTATGTATTATTGAGAAGGTAATAATGCCGCTGGCTAAACCAGTAGAAAAAAAGGAACACTAATGCAATAAAACGTCAGCGTTGCTAAATTCTAAAACTCTGAATAGCTCAAGTTCACAAAATTCAATAATGGAAAACGATGCGCGACGACAAAAGCTTCCTGCTTGTCTAGAGGTGTGAAGACTTGAATTCGTTGAACACCTGTCCACGCTCAGCTGACCGGCAGCACTGCAGCAGAACGTTGCACGTCAGGCAGCGGGGAAAATACGATAGCCATAGAAACCTCCCAAGGCAGCCAGCTGTATTGGAAGAACCAAGACTGGTAACTATGTGCAAATTTTGAAACAAACTCACCAGTATTATAAAGAATTTCGTGGTTCAAGATGTACTAAAAATTATACTTTCTAATTCAAATTGTAGATAATTGTAAAATTTGATACCAAAGGCGTCATAACTGCAATTACATAGACTGCGTGAAAGCACCTAGTAAATGGGTGAATAGAGAGAATAGGAGAAGCGAGGGGAAGCAGAAATCGACGCTCCGCAAGTTGACCCCGGGAACTACAAAGATCGAGACGCAGAAAGAAGCTCGGGATTCGTCAGCTAGGCCCACCGAGGCTACTGCGAATGAACAAATAAACTGTTAATTACAGCGAACACCAAAATGCTTTCCACTAGAAAGCTTAAGATTCTTTTAGGACAATTATTTACTTCAATCGATTATATGTTACAATTTACGTGTGCTAATTAAGAATAAATTATTCATTGAAACACACCTGGAAATTCATTGCTCCAATGGGAATTCACGTTTAGGACATAGAGATAAGAGATAAGTGAAAGGTTAAGCAAGAATAATTCAGAGCGATTTATAGAAGAGATAATACTTTTAAGTTTATCAGGTACATATAGAAGCGATCTTGCTGCTAGAGTAAGGGAGCTCCGACTAAATTAGACGATCGACATCCGTGCAAATTAATTTAAGTTTAGTTAAGAAGCTTCATGAAGATATGTTAACATATTTAAGTTCGATTAATTCAAGCAGTAAAGAGAAGAGTATAAAAGAAGGAAGCGTTAAAGAACAGAAAATAAGAAGAGTACTAACCGGCATGAAAAGAAAGGAAAGTAAGCCTGGCGACGATCGCTCATCGATGGCCGCAACGCCAGGAGTGCCTTCTTAGTAAGGACTTTAAATAAGTTTATTTAATTCGATTTACATATAAAATACGCCGGCAAATAACCAGAGAAATAAACAATTTCTGCTCGGCTTTTTTATAATAGTTAAGAAGTTTAATCAATTTTAATTCGCAACATGTAAGGAAGAGAAATTGGTAGTTGGTGCAACAGGAGCTCAATAAATGTCTTAGCGATATAGAGGGTAAAAGGAATGTGTCGCTAAGCTGCTCGGGAACCCTGGTAAAGTACGGCTGCGTTCAGACCACCTCCATGTAAACAGAACACAGCCAGAGAAATTGCAGACCTATAAAAATACTGTAATTTTTTATAAAGCAATGCTCATCCCAAGATTTATGGAAAGCGAATCAGTCGACTGCAAGCAAAATTCATTCATCCCAAGTAAAACAAGATACTGTGGAGAAGAGGATTCAACTTCTTTTATAAACAAACTCTATCTAAAGCTTGAAATTGTTTTTTATTATTTACTTTCGTCTCATGAATGTTTTTATCAATCAATATAATTGATTGGCCATATTATTGTCTTCTAACTTTTTTCAAAATAAATGTTCAATTTAAATAATTTTTTTGCGAAATTGAGGCATTACCTTTCTACAGCTGAATGTTGATGAAAATACTGTAACGTCAAATTAAAATGACTTTGAATGAGGTAATCATAGTTGGGGATGAGCTTCAATGCAGTTACTCAAATGTGTCTTAGAACATGTTCTTCCAATGAATAATGAATATCTTATTTTCAAGTTTTCTTGAGCTAATAGCAAGAAAAAGATGACGTAAGAAAGTATTTTTTTTTTAAATTCAGTTATTTTTAACTCCAGAATTCTACAGCGCTGACTCCTGGAAAACATGTTTAAGCACTGACTCCCCTTGCGTATGTTGACTCTTAGTCTCTCATCGACCACGGTTCTGAGATTCTCTCGCTGGGTACACTCAGTAGATAATACATATATTGGCTAGAAATAATGTCTGAAATCCATATTAAATAAAATGCGCAGTGCGCATGAGGTTTCATAAAGAACCTTACCATACCATTGGTAGCAGCAGACTTTGTGTGCTGCACAGTTGTGCCGAAGGTCGCTGAAACTATATTCAAGCAAGTTGAGCGATCTTTGGCTCACTGAATTAGCAAACTTACTTCCCTACTGAAAATTACTGCAGTATCACCCATGATTTTAAGCAATTCTTTACAGCGAAAGAAGTTTTTAGCGCGCTGTGGCAGTTCGCTGCAGCTCTCTTCAGAGGCCGAGAAATACGTTCGTGGCCAATGCTGATCTTTACAGCAAATCTCTACTACCGTATTCAGGCCGTTATAACGTGTCCTCGGCCGAGGTCGATCTAGGCAGTCTGTTACGATCCGTAGATAAGTCAAAAAGGAACACTCGTAAGACGCCTCAGTTTCTTCCATATTGCCATATAATTATATTCATCCGCAAGACCGATGAGAGTTAAACTTTGCTCTAGATAAGTGCGTACGTTTTATAACTTTGAATTTTATTGCAGCTGTAAGTCGCAATAAGATTCATCTTGAAACGGTAGTAAATAAGGTTTATCGATAGTGTAAAGGATAATCTTATCAAGATTAGTGCGTAATATACTCCTTTATTGTTTTCTCAATACATGGAAAATGATTAAAAAGTACAATGAGTATGACAATCATACTAAAATTGTGGCAGTCACATTCGAGACTATGCAATTGAGAACATGACTCTAAAAAGTGATATGTTCACTTGTGAGGCACCTAGCCTTAAGTCATACAAGTCATATTAATACATATTGTGATCTACGCCAATTAATCGGAGAGCTACTTTCACATAGTTTGATACTTCTTGCAATGTTTTTTGCCCTCAGCTTGCTTAGCCAAAACAATGGGAAACGCTTAACTTCAGCTGCCATTCTGTTAATAATAAGACTACTAATAAAACTAATGGTGATCGTTTCAAATGATAAATTGTTAAAATTGGAACATAATCGCAAATCTGACACCCTACATGTCCAGAGCGTGTTTTATAAAAGTGATGTATTCATTAACAAGGCACGTAGATTTAAAAGTCACCAGTGTCCTATCAGTACACTTGATAATCTGTGATTAAAATTGAACTACTACTTCGGAAAAGTAGATATAACAACACAAAAATATCATTTCGCTCGAAGTGAATAAGTCAAAACAATGTTAAACACCTAACTTAATGGTAATTCAGCACCTCGCATTAAACTAATGTAATTGCCTAAAATCAGTAGAAATTGTACGTATGAAAATCTAAGAATTGGTAATAAGGATATATTGCACCTGCATTGTTTGAAACAAATCAAATATAAAGCTCTCATCTAATTCTGTCTAAAAATATAATCTTTGTACTTTAATTTGAACTCATTATCAGTCATTGGTAATGTTAGCCTATCTGGTACAGAATCAAAGCAACGGACGCTCTGAAAAATTACAAAGCGCTTCTGCACTTCTAGTCTTGCCCTAGGTAAATTTAGTCTTTGCACTCTTGCATCGTAGTTGTGATTAGGTACTAAAGTACCATATTATTTATCAAATATATCTGTATCTCTAAATTGTGCAGTACGTAGGAATTTCAATAAAAATAGTCATAAACCTCATCGAATTTCAACAGACGCAGCTTCTCATACATTGAATTTACAAAAATTTCAGGAACATTGTTGTTGTCTCGTCTCACATAAAGTATCACTCTAAGTACATTATTGACGGCTACTTTCAGTGGTCTTAGTAAGTTGGCAGAGGCGCCACCACACAAAATGGCGTATTATTATATACATCCAAATACTGGAACCAACGCATCTGTCTCCGCTTCGTAGTAACCTAAAGTGTTTCCTTTGATGAATTGCAGCTTTGTTAGGAATAAAGATCAATCTGCTGTTTAGTGTTCATTTCTTCATAGGTGACGTATGCAAATCTCCTGTGAACATCACTGTTCCCAATAAATAAATTAAATATTCTAATATTGTCTGTGCAGCTCTAATTATGAGTAAATTATTCAAGAATAGACGTCAGTTTTTTTTTGTGTGTGTGGACTTTCTCCTATAGCATGGCTTTTTTTATTTTATTATTTTGATTTCGAGACAAATCTGTGGTATATTATTCCACGGTGGCGCTTCTCAGCATCCAGTCAAAGGCCCGTTCGATTAGGAGCGAAATAAAGAATTCAATGTGTGACATATTTGTAACTCATAAAAAGCAATATTTCTTTGTCACTGTGACTGTTTCTACGAGTATTAGAAACGAGGAGAAAATTTGTACGCTGGTGGGATTCAATGCCTGGAACTCAATTTTTTCGAACTTCTCAACCCTCGAAGGCTTATTTTAGCGTCTGCGGTAGGCCAGTCAGAATCATGTTATAGTGGGAGATCGAGTTTCCGGTAATTTCATTGGAGACCAATTAAGTCACTGGTACCCAAAACAAGAAACTGTTTTTTTCGTAGGATTAGCATCATTGCACACGGTCCAAAAAGCGGAAAATGGGCGGTGATATGTTGAGGGCCAAGTCCTGAAACTCGAATTAGCCAAACAAGGTAAATCGATCGATTAAATCCGGCTCATTGCATATTGCTAGCTGGTAAACACACCATTTGTTGTTAACTATTTTTTTCTATTTTGTGGTGTGCGAACCGTTGTTGAGTCGGTTGTCATTGTAACACCAGTGCAACACATGGTAGTCAAAAAACGTGCATCGTCATCTATTTGCCCGACTGTGGTAATATGCAAATTTAAATAGCACACTTGCTAAGAATTTGAGTTATAGGTAAATCTCTCCAAATATAATGTGTCCGAAAGTTAATTAACGGCACTTGCGGAGCAAACTGAACTGACAGTAAACATTTTTACACTATTTCTTGGCAATCTCAAAGCTGTGATAACAAGAGTCCAACATAACATTTGGACGAAAAGGGGACGATACTCGCTCTTTTGACTTGAATCTGTCATTGCCATTACGTGCACTGACTAAGTTTTGGTGTAAAAGATAAATGGAAAATGCAGTAATTGCTTCCCGAAGAAATATCTACATAGCTTAATACTATTTCACCTGATTGCCTAAATACTATTAGATACAATTACATCCAATAGGTATGGCGGTACATACAGCATGACCTACAGTACAAACATGTAAATTTGAAATTATGTATTTATATCTCATAATATGACGGCTTTCATCAAGTGGATTAT
>LQNS02001154.1:5850494-5865176 GCA_001587735.2 Parhyale hawaiensis
GATCACAACATATTTCAGCAGGGCGAGTTCACACGTTAATGATCACAACATATTTCAGCATGGCGAGTTCACACGTTGTTGATCACAACATATTTCAGCAGGGCGAGTTCACACGTTATTGATCACAACATATTTCAGCAGGGCGAGTTCACACGTTGTTGATCACAACATATTTCAGCAGGGCGAGCTCACACGTTATTGATCACAACATATTTCAGCAGGGCGAGTTCACACGTTATTGATCACGACATATTTCAGCAGGGCGAGTTCACACGTTAATGATCACAGCATATTTCAGCAGGGCGAGTTCACACGTTATTGATCACAACGTATTTCAGCAGGGCGAGTTTACACGATATTGATCACAATATATTTCAGCAGGGCGAGTTCACACGTTATTGATCACAACATATTTCAGCAGGGCGAGTTCACACGTTATTGATCACAACATATTTCAGCAGGGCGAGCTCACACGTTATTGATCACAACATATTTCAGCAGGGCGAGTTCACACGTTATTGATCACAACATATTTCAGCAGGGCGAGTTCACACGTTATTGATCACAACATATTTCAGCAGGGCGAGTTCACACGTTATTGATCACAACATATTTCAGCAGGGCGAGCTCACACGTTATTGATCACAGCATATTTCAGCAGGGCGAGTTCACACTTTATTGATCACAACATATTTCAGCAGGACAAGTTCACACGTTATTGATCACAACATATTTCAGCAGGGCGAGTTCACACGTTATTGATCACAACATATTTCAGCAGGGCGAGTTCACACGTTATTGATCACAACATATTTCAGCAGGGCGAGTTCACACTTTATTGATCACAACATATTTGCTCAAAATGCCTGGCGCTGCGTTTTCAATTGCAGGAAAGGAACTGGCCAAATAGCGAGTTTGTCGCCGCTCTAGGGATCAGTACTGTATCACAGTGATCCAGTGAAACACCAAAGGTCCCAATAATATTGTAAGCAAACGAAACACGCTGTGTCTGCTTTGAGTTCATTTCACTACCATCTATTCATTCGTCAGGCTATTAGAATTGTTCTAGAAATTTTGTGAACTACTAGCCATAGTTTGACCATTTTATGAAGGCGGTTCAGTCGTGGTCAAATTCCTCTACAGCGGAGCTAATCCTATGAATATTTCTGTGATTTTTCCCTATGCAGTTACTGGACGTGTCTGAGATATGGGCCGGACAAAATATATATATCTATAAATAACTAGAATAAATGATGCTATTATGCATGTCAGCGAAGTTTAACTTGTGATCAGCGTTCGCTAGGTGTATGTAGCGTCTCCGCGCTTAACGAAGTTTCGTTTGAACACACGTGCCGTTGATCAAGTGAGGAACGTAAAACGTAGTTTTTCAAATACAGAATACAACAAATGTTTTGTTTTGCATTATCAGCTGCAGCGTGATAACACCGATACAAAATAAAATGCGTCGTTGCTCGATGTCAATTCTTTTTATTCAGATTCGAGTTCAGCGGGAAAAAACATACCGTGCAACTTATCTAGCTTATCAGCAGCAGCAGGATAAGGTCGCACTGAAACAATACACCAAATTTATTTTCAGTTCACAACATATCAAAGGGAATATATTGTTTATCAGACGTCCACTGTACCGAAGGATAAATTATCTGTGCACCACCAAGTTTCGCAGTAAAATACTAAATTCGAACAACATATTTCAATGGTGCTGAGCATAACTTACCTGTGGCAGCAGATAGCTTTGATACAAAAACAAAGGTTGTACAGATAACTGATGATACATCCATCTAACAGAAGATAACATTTATCAGAGCAGCAACGACATATTTTATGTTCTCTGTGATCTGGTTTTGAAGCTCTCTATAGTTTTGCTAAACTTTGGACTAAACTGCACTTTCCAAGTGACTAGTTGCAGCAATGTTAGTTCTTGTAATAGTCTAGCTGTGCTACTTACCTTTCAGTAGTAATAGGTTACAATTGTCTAACTAGTGGGTAGGTCCAATGTTAAGTCAATTACTAAGGGACCGATGAAGTTAACAGTAGACATTAACTTATGCATACCAGCTTCAGCTTTGCAAAGCAACGGTATGTTAAAAATTTCAACATGTAAAATGTCAAAATGTTAAGATGTATATTACCCAGTGCAATAAATGTGTAGTGATGTAGTGGCATATCAACATGTTCGAGTGATAGTTCATTCGATTGATTAGTCAAATCTTTAAAAATATTTCATTAAAATTTATGAAAAATGCCGGAAAGTTTTTTGGAATATTGTTTTTCCCAATTCGATGGAAAATGTTGTAATGGATACCAATAGTTTAAAAAATTATAGACCCGTAATTGGCTCTTCATTACCTCCGTCAAGGAGGTTATGTTTCCGTCGTGTTTGTCTGTCACCAAGATAACTCAAAAAGTTCTGAACCGATTTGGACGAAATTTACAGGTATTGTTAGGTATGTTAGGAGTAACAGATGATTAACTGTTTGTGTATATATGTATATCTGTTTGTTTGTCTGCCTCAATTTTATCAATGTCCTAACTCAAACAGTTACGAATGGATTTTTATGAATTTAACATGAATTGTTAGGTATATAACAAGGACTAAATGACCGAATTTTGGTAATGATCCGTTTGTTCGTTCGTTCGTTTGTTCGTTTTTAATATTATGCCTGTTAGCACGAAAACTAAAAATAATGGTTGGATTTTTATGAAAATTGTACGGGTTGTTAGTAATGTAAAAAGACACAAACTATAAAATTTCAGTTCAGATAGGTTCGTTAGCTTGTATGTTTGACTCATGTTTGTCATCACATTTGTTAGCAGTATAACAAAAAAAAAACTATTTAACGGATCTTCAAGAAAATTGCACAAGCTGTTACTACTATCAAAAGACACAATTAATTAGATTTTGAAATATATACAAAGAAAATTATGGTTTCAGACCCAATGTGAATTTTTTTTGTACCGTTGCCTCGCTTGGCGGAGGTATGCGCTTTTAGAGTGCTCTAGTTAACAATGATGTAGTTAGGACTAATGCGTATCCTTGATACAATTCTGTTGCAGTTAGTCAGTGACCTACCAAAAGTTTCGAAGTTCCTGCCTTGGAAACAACATTCGCCGAAAACGTCTGAATGTTGGTCGCAATAAAGATACCAAATTCAGAAGTCGTATTATTAGATGAAAATTGAAAACATATCAATGAGAAGAATACAATGAATACCGTCATATATTTAATATGTTTATTATTCATATATATACACACATACCCGCTCTATAATAATGCGCTATTGTCCTTTGCTTGCTGCTTTTGGTTAGTTCTTCTCTCCGTCACGCTCATAAGGGTTTTAAACGTCATCTAAGATGGGAAACGAGAGTGCTGCCCCAATAAATAAAGAGAGAGTACTTAAGACAGTTTGAGTTAGCCGTAGTAGAGTATCCTTGAGCAGCTCATAACTTTACACTGAAGAACTCTGCTAATCCTACAAAGTCCGTCTACCATAAAACAACAAATCGTCAAACCTTACACCAGTTGTGAAACCCATTGCTCGATTTCTGTCATGAAATATTTCGTAGTACAACGTAACTTTCCGTAGCTAACCTTACGCTCCTCATTTAGCCTGGGACATCTTATCCTACTAATCATGCCTCATGAAGCTATTTCTTCTCATCTAACCTATTGAACGTTATCTAACGTATCACGGCTCTTCCAATCTAATGTACTTCTAACCTTACGCTTCTCACATATTCTACTGCATACCCTCAACCCTCATTCTTCTCAAACCTGTAGTGCACTTCATTTAATCTAGTGCACCTGATCTGACTTAACGATCTTCCTGTAAACCTAACGCTCGTTGTCAAACACTGTTTTATCAAACCTAACGAACTCCATCTTTACCTTTGATACCTTTGATGATACTTCGGACGAGGTCCAGGCGACGTTACACATTCCGCCCATCTTGTGCAGAGGTGATACTGCAGTCCATGACCAGCGGGGTGGCTAACAGCGAGCAGTTCACGTAGCTGCTTACAGCAGGTTTATCTGGCATTTTCAGTAAGCATACGTCCAGTAACTGTTTAAATTTCGCAGTCTCTGCGCCGATGAGACTTCGAATGTGACGAGGCATTTTGTTGAATAATCTCGCCCCTCTGACTACAAAACTGTTAGAATACTTTGTGGCTATCTCATAACCACTAGTTTTGATCGGAATGCGCACCTCACAAGTGCGACCAATACGGTTTGAGTGTCTGGCCTGGATTCGCCCATTGACATTGACAGTAATTCCTTCCAGAATTTTCCAAATATATATGATCGTAAGGCGCTCGAATCTCTTTTGAATTGGGTACATTTGAAATTGAGCCAGTCTTTTGTGATAGTTTAAATCTTTCATGCCTCGGATTTTGGCAGTGAGCGATCTCTGGATAGCCTGGAGGCGCTCTAAGTCTTTCCGTTTGCTTGGCATCCAAAGAGGTGAACAGTATTCAATCCTCGGCAGTATCAGCTGTTTGTATTAGGTGAGCATTGTGTCTTTCGTAGGTAAAGCAAATAATATAACTCTAACGTTTCTTTTTTCATCTGCCGCTCTTATGCCAACGCTACTCTCTTTATCCAACCTAACGTTCCTCATCTAACCTAACGTGTCTTATCCAAACTAGGCTTCTCGGATAACCCAGAGCTCCTCACCCACCTATTCGTTTTTTTTTATTGTTCGTCATTTTGTTTGATGTTATGCCTGCTGGCAAAATAGATAAAAACTGTAAACGGATCTTCATGAAATTTACATGGATTCTTTGCACTGTTGGAAGTTATAGATGATTAAGTTTTGGAGCTGATTGGTTTAATCTGTGTGTGTTTGGCTAATGTTTGTCAAAATGTTTGTCAGTAGCATACATAACTCGAGAAGTTCTGAGCGAATCTTGAAAAAACTGCAGGAGTTAACTGTTACTCTTAAAGATAACAAATTATTAGATTGTGGCGTTGATACAGAGAAAATCAGAGTTTCAGTACCAGTTCAGTTCGCCTTGTTTGGCGAAGATATGCACTCTCAGAGTGCTCTAGCTATTTCATACATTAACCCGCTTCATTTTTGCACTGCCCGCCAAAACCCTCCGCTGGATACAACAACATGAGCTGCAACCCAGCACACTACAGCTGCAGCCCAGCACACTACAGCTGCAGTGCAACACACTACAGCTGCAGCCCAGCGCACTACACCTGCAGCAGAGCACAATCCATAAATACCGCAGGAGGGATGCATGTCGTCCATAACACTCTAGTGAGGTTACCACTTGTGCAACACGGACTGTATAGAGCGCAGGCGACATGGCTTATAACACGCTGCACTTTGCTGCGCTGCTGCTGACTTTGTTCAGCGGTGTATGTCTGCAGGTCAGTAGCTTCTGTGTTTATTTTATTACTGCTGTATACATGTGACCCATGAACATTATTGTTATTGTTTGTAGGTCAGTAGCTATCGTGTTTACTATATAACTGTTGTATACAGTACATGTAACGCATGTGCGTTATTGTTACTTTAACTGTGTGTAGGTCTGGAACTTATTGATCATGTAACCCTTGTTACTTAGCATACTCAAACCTCAGTGCGCTTCCCGTGACTTTGTTTTTTCCACATTCAATCGATTTGTTTCAAATGGACATCCATTCTTTGAAATCAGTCCCCTGAGATTTAGTGTTCATCTTCTGGCTGTCTATATGAAACCTTTATTCCTCAATGAAATTTATGATTTGTAAAAATTGTTTTTCAGTTGATCGAGCAAAGCCACCGTGGATATAAAATGTGTACTCTAGTATCAACTATACATCTATTCATCTAGTAATACGATTGTCTTTATTTCATCAGGTGGCTGAGAGCAGGCACAGGAGCGAAGCAGGGGAGGAAACTCAACGAATGGTAAGTGTGACATTAACTACTCTTGATCTAAAGGTCCATATAAAGTAAAGGTAAAGTCAACTTATACCATGCCCTCACCAGGGAACCCACATGCACTGGTTTGTGCCACGGGTATAGGCCCACTAGCCCCAGATGAGTAAGTGTAGTCGCAGTCGCCCTCGGGTCAATAAGAACTATGGCGCCAATTTGACGGAAGGGACAAATGACCCGAGACCCCCCCCCTATCTGCAACGAAAGCAGTTCCACCAAGGTGCCGTGCATGCACATACAACTGCCGAGTCAGCATACCAAGATCTGCAAAGAGCTCGCGTGCCAGGCGGCCGGGTATCGAACCGGCGAGCGATACAAGGTGTTAGAGCTGAGAACGGAAGCATGCTGCCACCGTTCTTGAAAATGCTACTCGACATTTATCTAGGTTGATTAAGATTGGTTATTAGGGGCAAGTACGAACTTCAATTTTGATTCATGTAAACTTCTCCATACTCTTTTTTTATTGAGGGAAAGTAAGTGCCTTCGTCTGAGCTAAAATCTACATTAAATGCGGACCATTCACTGCTCTGACTCAAAGCTATGAATAAATTGAGACATATGTTGCTATCAGTGTTCAGAAGGGGGTGTGCAGTTAACATACATTTTATAACGAATGAAGCAACAATATTGTAGATCTTCATACAAGTCTGTGTCTTGATTTTGAATTCAGAGTTGTTTTAATAAAACTGTGATGAATAGAGTTATTATCAAAATGCCACTTGGAAGTGCTTTTGGTGGTATAGTGGAATGGCATGCCTAGATATATTTCCTGTCTTTAACTGAGTGTCACACTCTGGCGCTACTTCTAAGGGGTCCCAGGCGATGATACACCCTGCATATTTTTACAATTTGACGCAGTTATACTTAACATTCTTTTTATGTTATTTCAGTCGACTTTCTACGTCTTTTCCTAGTTTCTCCCGAGTAGGAATTACCGCAGTCATTGCATGGAACTTTGTTCATAAAATTCCTTGTGTTTTATTCTGGTCTTGAAACTAACAGCTTACATGACTACTTATTTTCATTTGGGGTTGGTTGAGCTGCTTGCTATGCATGGTAACGTTGAGGGTTCCAAACTCTCCACACATTTGTCATCGCTCGTCGAATGTACAGTAGTTTAGTATGCTTATTTTTTTAGCATGACCTCCATCTGTTTTGTTAGAAGTAATTTGTGCATCAGGGCGAAATCTTCGGCTGCTTTACATATTTTGTAGTGCTCGTTCCGCAAACTGTTCAAGATATATATATATTTTTTTCACAGTATATGGAAAATATCACATTTCCCCACTGTTTTGATCTGATGTCTTCTATTATTCAAACTGACAATTACACATCTTTGTTGGTTGTCATAGTGAGAAAGTTCATAGTCGATATAACGGTTGGTATGCGTAGGCCTTCGATGTGCGGCGAACGATTGCGTATTGTCAGGATTCCTCCTGAAAAGCAAGTTCAAATTGGGGGTGGTCCGCTGATTTCTTTCTCGTGAGTTGTATTGACGTATTGATAGAATTGATATGCGGTACAAACTGGGTATATCTAGGTAACAACACATCCATTAAGCGAATTTCATGAAAATTATGATCGTGCATATTACTATTCAAATTTCTATCAGTTTTTTCTACCATCCCTAAATCTTCTGTGCACTCTTGAGCTAAAATGATTAAATTTTTTATCTACATATATTCAAACCATAACAAGTTTCACCCTAACCTTGGTGCATCTCCTTGCGCATAAATAAAGGGAACTAGAACACTCTGAGAGTGTATACCTCGGTCAAGCAAAGTAATGATAATGAAAAGTTCAGATTGATTCTGGGAACATGATTTCTTTTGTAACATTATTAGGATCCTATATCATTTGTGCTTTTAACAGGAGTTTTCTTAAAGATCCGTTGATACCTTTTTGAGATATGCTGCTAACAAAACTAATATTCTGACAAATATTAGTCATTCACACAAAGACCAACCAATCATCACCAAAACTTAATCAGCCATGTCTTTCGACATTAAAAACAATTCCCATGAATTTTATAATGATCCGCTTGTAACTTTTTGAGTCATTTTGATACTAAACATAAATCACATACAGTAAAAATGAAACGAACAAACCCACAGAACATCAACAAAAGTTGGTCATATAATAGACAAACAAACACACACGTGCTGCTGAAGGGATCTTCACAAAAGTTGTTCATCTGTTATTGTTAACGGTATTAATCCCTGTAAATTTCGTAAAAATCCGTTCATAACATTTTGAGTTATGTAGGTGACAAACATACAGGCAAACACGACGAAAACATAGCCCCCTTGGCGGAGCCGATAAGAGATCATGAAGGCTATGCTTCGTAAATGCTGCTCAGACTGCTGCTAAAAGCCTTCTGTAGTGTTATTCAGAAGACGACTCTATTTCTAAAGCCCCGTCCACACGATCAATCAGTACCTCAATAGCAAGCACTAGACCCGAGAAGCAAAAACACAAACACTTCTCTTTTCTTTCCTGATGGTATAGAAAAGAAACCGCGAAAACTTCAAGACCCAGACTACCGAACAACTTTCTCACAAATTCCTAGAAGCAGTCGTACACATCAGTAACATGACACAGTTTCTCCATAAATTGAGAAATATTTTAGTAAATATTTTGAAAATAGCAATGAAAACAGCATCGAATAACCATTAACGGCCGCAGGCGATCATCCACAGCTCGACGGTGCTGCGTTACCAGTGATCTTATAATTAATTTGATTTTAGCCACTAAATAAGAGCTGAAATTAGCATTCCATACCTACTGATTAACATTCCACGCCCACTTTGCCGTTGTAGGTATTTATTTTACTCGTAGCAGCTGATTGGCAGGACAAATTTGCACTAGCGCTCAGTATGACTTATACGTCACCTATATCCTACTAATTATGGCAATAGCTCATAGAGGGCCGGGGCGTAAGTTGCGGCTGCTCTATGGGACTGGGCCTGTTGGTCCATCAACTGCCGCCTATCTAATCTAATGTAGTAGCCATTAAAGATTTCTTTGCATTTCCCGTGGCGCTGAAGTTGAAACTTTAACCAACAGATATCTCTTGGAGGTAACTTTATTGTGAAGCTGAGTGGGGGCATTGAAGTGATGCTGGATGTCTCTGGTGGACTGGAGTACCCCAAGTGGGTGGGTGTGGGGAGTGCCAACTTCGACCGACTCGTGTGTGACGACTTCAACCTCGACGTGTGGGTGGAGGTCGACCTTGGCTACTCTTGGAGCTTCGAGAAGTGCGCCCAGAGGGCCTACGACTCAAGTAGGTGCCAAGCTGGGCACTTCTGGCCCTTCGGAAGGCAGGGGGAGGCTGAGGGAGGTGAGGGGTTGGGGTTTTCGCTAATACGTACAAAAACGTAACATGCCGTCCAGCCCTCCTGCTCAGCCTGAAGGACTGAGAGTAGGATTTGAGAATGATGATATCTTCTAGTGCTCGCTGGTGATCAAATTGATGCTTCTTAACACCAGAACAAAAACGTTCAATAATTATCGGGTGGTGAAGGTTGCATTTAACTCATGATTAGTGTCATTGGGCGAATGGCAACATGTGTCTGCTAGCTGTCCCTGTTTTATTGCAGTGTGGCGTTCCCCGCGCAATGTGTCAGCAAAAAAATCACCTCAGCATTTGTGTAACCTAATTGATCGACACCTAAATTCACGCTGTCATTAGTAACGTGGTAAACATTCTCTAATGCAATACAAGATAAATTTCTCTTAACGTAGCTTTTTCCGTGCGCAATAAGTTCGGTTTCTTAAAAAACAGATTTATTTTTATTTTCCGACACACTGACCGGCAAACGGTACACTTGTATTCACCGAAGTGCCTAGCGCATTCTCTTGGATGAACTAAAGTTCGTTTGATCTCGGCACCGACTCGTTGGATGGGTGCCGCGGAATCAACAGATCTACGGTTTGGCTCTCAGTTCCCTTTACTGACCTGGGTCCTTCAGTTCCAAGTTTACAAGTTCAGGCATGCAGATTCTGTGAACAGAGGAGGGCAGATGCGGCTCTTCTTGCGGCCTGGTTGCAGCTGCAAAAAAAGAAAAAAAAAACGTTCATCACGATAGAAACAGCTCTGTTGCGGCCTGCGAGTCCTGTCAATGCGAGGTCCTACAGTAGTCTTTTGCTCCCGTATGCAGAACAAAGTGTTCAACGATTTCAGGGCTTCCTTGCAGACACAAGTGTTGCCGGCCATCAGACATACGCAAACGGTAACCGTCGTGTCAGTTGGCTCCTATGAAGAATAACAAGTGAAGTTTTGGACATCTCTAGAGTCAGAAAGACTAACTCTGGAGACTACATCTCTAGCGTTATTAGTATGTCATAGATAGAAAGGTGGAACCCATGTGCGAGGTTGCTTGTTCAAGTGGCGCATGAGAACAGTTAGACGGGAAATAATAATAAGAAGAAGAGCATAAAAACTCATAAGTTCGAGTATGAGAAAAGGAGGTGCACAGTGGGCACTAAAGAGAGAGAACAGGTAAAGGGTTAAGCAGAGGAACACATTGCTGTCTTACTAAAAGTGTTTCATTCATCAACAGGAGCCGTGGCCTACAAATACTCCAGCCAAAAGTGCATGTTGAGCCAGGGTGTCAGTTTCGAGACCTTTGCCAGCTCCTGCACTGCAGCAATGGGCGGAGGAGGCGTGATCTACGCTAACAAAGGTGCGTCGAATAAATATTCTACGAGTAGTAGTAGTAGTAGTAGTAGTAGTAGTAGTAGTAGTAGTAGTAGTAGTAGTAGTAGTAGTAGTTGTTGTTGTATTGGTAGACTGAAGGTACTACCACCGTGACCGCTTTCCTTCTCCTGCCGTGTTACAAAGTACTTTTGCACAGTTCTGGAGCAATACTTCTTCTTACATATACCGCTGCATGGATGAGTATTATTACTTTTTTACATAATACCTTCACACAGGTCATTATTACTTCTACTACTTCTTATGCATCTAGTATTCTTCGTGAATAAGTCTTCATACTTCTGCATAGAATTAATGCACTGACCATATCTATATATTTTCGATAATAATTAAGCACAGTTCAATCTCAACCTTCCTAATAATGACTGTGGACAGATCAGTCTTTTCAATATTTGTAAATATACTTCTGCACAGATCAGTCCTGCAAGTACACCGCCCTAAAAAAGATGTTGCACATGGAGTGCGCAGAAAAGGATTTAACTTACGATGAGGCTGAGGCCTTATGCATGAACAAAGGTTACAGGATCGCCTCCAAGGAGCTCTACTACGATGAGACCATGTGGGAGCGTGCAAACCAGTACTGCGAAGCGGAGAGTGAGTGGATATGCAATTGCTTATTTTTAATTACAAAAAAGCCGAGAAAAATTTTGGAAGTTTCGAAAATTTCCCTACTTATATCTTACCTTGAACCGCACTATGTTTCTCTGTCCACTGCGTCCAAATAAGTTTTAGGGCCAGTAGCTGAAACTTCGATAAAATCTCTTCTGGCGAACATAGTGACCTCAAGCAAAAATAATCTGTTAGTGGTAACTCATGAAATGCACTTACTTGCGAGCATCACGCATTCATCTATATGATACTAAAAGTCTGTGAACCAGTCTTGCTTGCTTGTTTGTGTCTTGTTTATTTATTTGTGTCTTGTTTGACACAGTTTCTTTACTTTTAGACCGGGGAAAATTCGAGGGATGAAGATTTAATTCGATTGTATCTGTGAAACGGAAGTTAAACTGAGCTGGGCCTCAAGAACGGGACTAATCAATTTATCGGTTCCATGGGCAATTCAACTGAAATACGTTACATATAATAATTTGACTTTGCTTACAACCTGGGTGTTGAATATTCATTAGGGAAGCAAGGAATCTGTTGACAGTGACCGGCAGAAGAGGACGGCCGAATAGCCGGTGGTCTATGTCCAGCTAAATAACACCTGCTTATTTTTTGCGAAAGCAAAGACGATCGCAATGACGACCCAACGGGTCACGTGTAGTCTAGTAGGCACTAAATAATGGTAAAAAGAAAAATTATGTTGATTTATTTTTGGACATTGTGGTGCCTTAAAATTTATTGATCGTCACCCACCGTCCATCCGAAGCTGCAAATTTGCGTTGCCTGCTCATAAACACATTCTTCGCATCGCTACAAATAATTTTTTTATATGAGGTAACAAATACTGATAATAAAAAATAATATTGACGTTTCATCTAGTTGCCAGAGATTGCATGGCAGTATAAGGAGATTGATGACTTGTCATCACATTACACTTTTAATCAAATGGCTAGCCATTAACCTATAGAGGCTAGCGATCAACCACCCATTGATAATTAGAATTTGTAATTTCAAGGCCAGCCACTAACCTCTTTGCATACATACAATGTACAACTGTGCTATTCAGTTGCTGGCACCACGTGTAACTGGCACCAATTTGAAACGATTTACGTATTAGGTGAGTGAAGTAGGTGCTTTCCTTCTAGTGCAGAACGATCTATTTTCATTCTAATTCCGTGTCACTGATCTTTTCTACATTTTACAGGCCAAACTTACATATATATTGGCCTCTGGCTGCGCAATGACGGTTCCTGGTGCTGGGCACCCTCGGGAGAGGTGGCCAGCGGAATTCAATTCACCAGCGTTCTAGAACCAAACTACGACTACAAGTACGGGCAATACAAATGCGGCGACCACAGAGTCTATGCCCCGACTGAAAGCGACTTCCAAGAACCGTGCGTCTTCTGCATCGAGATGCGGATGATGGAATATCCCTGTATGTAATGCAGAGGATGGACATTCTTGAAGGGCTTCCTTTTGGCCTAGGAGGCAAGGGGCATCCTGGATAATAGTGTGATGTTAATCAGTATTGGTTGGTGTTGCATTGGTCACGTCACCAAAGCCGGTGGCTTGATCAAGGCTACTACCATATATGACGTCAAAGCCCATAGTCATGAGAGTTATGGTCGGAAGAGCGTAATTTCATTGACTGAAAGGCTTTCGTAGTCTTTGTTACTTACTGTTACTTGCCTACGTCTGTCTGCATGTAGTAGCTGTAGTGTGTGTACTGCGTCGCTGTACTATACTGCTATCTGCAGGCAGTAACTGCACATCATAACCAGTCTGTTCTTCTAAACCAATAAATCCATGCAAAAATTTGCTGTCTTTCATTTGCCCGTCACCGCCGATCTTGCGAGGCATTGGCTGTCTAACTATTCTTGCTCTCAGTAATCACATATCAAAAGAGTACGCGAATGGCAAGAAAAAAAAATCCTGTTGATTAAAAGCCACGCTGAACTATACTTACAAAACAACGGAAATGGGCGATATTAGATAACAGGCAGTAGACGGACCAACAAGCCTATCCCCAAAGAGCAGCCAAGACCCACGTTCCGGTCCTCTATGAGCTATTGCTGCTCTTGTGTCATGGAAATAGCGCCACCGCACTAATTCAAAAACTTTAAGTTAGATGAGGTTCAAACGACATGACACAAAGAGGACCATGAGAAGTTAGGCTTGATTACTGCCAGACGAGCAGCTCGTAGTTGTGGAGGGTGCTGCTCCTAATGTTGTCTCAGACGATGTTTAAACCAAACGTGTTGTCTGTTCCTGCACCGACAACTTCCGAGGGGAGTTTACCCAAAACGTTCTCCATAAAAAGCTGTTGGCTCAGCTTACTTTCTCGATGTTGATATTTGAGTGCGTATTTTCGTCCGTTGCTTCGGTTTCAGGCATCAACGTCGCTGCCGAAAAGTTCAGTAGAAAGAAGATTGGTTAAAGCCATTGAGGAACTTGAATGTGTTTATCAACTGCTGTCATGGTAAATGGTTCTAAGTAATTGCAATAAAGAAGAAACAAAAAAGCTACTAGCAAAAAATACAGTCGCATGGAGAAAAGAAGCCATTGGTAGTGAAAATGATATCAGTAGCTGAATGAAGAGACCAACTGGTCATGTGAGAAAGATTATTTAGAAGAGAAAGAGACAAACTAAAATAGGGATAAAATTGAAGGATTGCAGTAATCGAAATGATATTCGGAGGCCATCCCTGGCAGTCGCTAAACGTCATAGGATGAGAAGAGATAACCTGTAAAAATTTGGGTTTGTTGCAGCATTACGTCACTAGCATCACGATCCGGTTTACTTCCTCAAACCTTTGTGTTTACACTAATATATAATTACCTCTTATAAGGAAGTTACCCTATGTCTTGGTCTAGTTAGTCTGTTTGTCTCTTTATCTGTCATCAAGCTAGCTCAAAAATTCATGTAAAGATCTTGACGAAATTTATAGAGACTGTTAGGCATGTTAATAGTAACATACGATTAACTTTTGGTGAATATCCGTTCAACAGTTTGTTTGTTTGCCTATTTTTTCTTGATATCATCACTCAAAAAGTAATGAAAGTATTTTTACGAAATTTGCTTGGGTAATTAGGTATATCACGAGGAGTGAATGACCAAATTTTTGTGATCTGTTTGGTCATCTGTTTGTTTTTATATTTGATTTACTGCTTGTTACCGAAACAACTCAAAAAGTTATGAATGGATCTTTATGAAACTGACAAGAATTGTTAGTTAGGTTAAAAGACGCATATGATGATATTTTGGTTCTTCGGTTTGTGTGTTGGGCTAATGAATGGGACGGAATTGGCTACTGTCACCCAACAACGTGACTTAGGAATCACTATTACAAACAAACTACAACACAGTCAGCAAGTTGACAAGAGTGTGAAAATGGCAAGCAGAGTACT
>LQNS02001154.1:5925861-5943420 GCA_001587735.2 Parhyale hawaiensis
TTTTTTCCGCGGCTGTTTTTTCCGCGGCTGTTTTTTCCGCAGCTGTTTTTTCCGCGGCTGTTTTTTCCGCGGCTGTTTTTTCCGCGGCTGTTTTTTCCGCGGCTGTTTTTTCCGCGGCTGTT
Organism: Parhyale hawaiensis; assembly: GCA_001587735.2. NCBI lineage: Eukaryota > Metazoa > Arthropoda > Malacostraca > Amphipoda > Hyalidae > Parhyale > Parhyale hawaiensis. The sequence continues at coordinate 5,925,984 of LQNS02001154.1, forward strand.
CTTTCCGCGGCTGTTCTTTCCGCGGCTCTTCTTTCCGCGGCTCTTCTTTCCGCGGCTCTTCTTTGCAGCTGTTCTTTCCAGCTGTTCTTTCCTACTTTCCCATGCAGTTACCACTGCGTGACACGCGCCGTTCTAACACTTAGTACTCTGTTTTGTGATGTGTTTTTAGCTCCGTACATTTAAGGGAAATGGTTGATATATGATTAGTAGGGTTAGGTAGTCTAGAAGTTCGCATGTAAGTCCGATGCGGGCTGCTGCTTCATGCGGAACCGGAAGACATTAGTCATTTGTGTTTGGGAAGTTGGGCGAGCAGGTGTGTTGCAAAGCGCTCCTGTGGTTACATTCTTTTTTATACCGTGTAAAGTAATTATTTATCAGTGTTTATTATCTAAACTTATGGCTTAGGAAGGTGCGTCTGTTCAAGGATATGGTGTTGTATGCGGTGAATAACGTTTTATCGTATAACGGGGTAATCATGGGAAATATTTCCCTTCAGAGGCTATTGGTTGGGCCATGGGGCTAAGTTAGTTAAGTTCGCCATTGCAGGCTATGGGCACCGCGTCCGTGGGCAGCTTTGTGGGTTGTCCTAGCTTTGCAGTCGGACAATAATTCTCCTTCGCGATTGGTATATCTTCCGTTTTAATTTTTCTGTTGATGTAATTTCCCATGTTTCCTCTTCCTTCTTGTCCTGCTGTTCCCGTGCGCATAGATCCGGTGCGAGAACGCACTCGTGCTAGGGTCCCTTGTTCCTGTCGACTTGTTGGTGTCCTTCCTAAAGTCTTCCTTCCTGTCTATCCCTCTTTCTATTGTTCCTACTTTGTCGTGTTTCCTTCTTATGCCCTTATTTCTTTTGCCTTTCTTTCATTCCTTCTTTTGCCTTTCTTTCCTTCCTTCTTTTGCCTTTCTTTCCTTCCTTCTTTTGCCTTTCCTTCTTTCCTTCTTTTGCCTTTCCTTCTTTCCTTCTTTTGCCTTTCCTTCTTTCCTTCTTTTGGCTTTCCTTCTTTCCTTCTTTTGCCTTTCTTTCTTTCCTTCTTTTGCCTTTCTTTTTTCCTTCTTTTGCCTTTCTTTCTTTCCTTCTTTTGCCTTTCTTTCCCCCTTTTGCCCTTATGATACAAACAGTTTTAAACCAATGCTTAGATTAGCGAAGGGCGTTGCAAGGGCAGCACAGGAGCGGCCTTGCTATCGTGAATTTATAGACGGTGAAGGCGCTGGTGTCGACCATTGTAGGGCTAGTGCTACGTTTACCTCAAGTTGATAGTGATTGCGATAGTAATGGCTTTATTTTTTATTACAATACTGTGAAGTGGTTATTTCGATATTTACCGTTTTCCTCATTTTTTCAGACTTGTAGCTGTCAATGTATTGTCCCTTCACAGGACTCTCTGACACTCTCTCTCATTGAACCTCAAATTTCATTGACTCTTACTGATTCTCACAGGCTCTGACTCTTGAGGTTGAACCTTTCCATGGGGATTCTCACTAATCATGTGGTGACCGTGATTGTAAATCCTCAAGGGACGTTCTCCCTTTTTACAGTGTTCTTCGTGGTGGCTTATATTTATTTTTGTAATTAGTACCGTTGTGTTAGAAGTCAACTGGAAACAACTTATGTAACCAATGAGAACTGTTGATAACTAAATAATTAGAAAACTGAGAAGCTGCTTTCTTTTCTTCACTTTTATATTTGTTTAATTTGGAGAGACCTCGTAGTAAGGGCTCTCCTTACCAACAGGCAGAACTTTCACACCATGAAGTGTCAAAAATTTCCATTTCTTATACAGGCTATAACTTTTTAGTAAAATATGATCAGCCAAAACCGATAGCAAATTAAACCTTACTATACTATGGACTATAACTGTAATGAATTTCAGTGAAATCGAAGGTAGCTGGAATTTTTGAAAAAATCACTAAGGGGGTACCTTGGAACTTTTTTCAAAAAAAAAAAAAAAAAATCAAAATTGGCTGATCTTTTGCATGTTTACCCAGTAAAGAGGCATCAACGTTAAGGTAATCGTGCAGGGAAATTCCTGTCCAAACATGCAAAGGGAAATGTGTAATTCATAAAAAAATATTTCACACATGGAGTGTCAAAAATTTCCAGTTCTTATACAGGCTAGAACTTTTTAGCAAAGTATGGTTAGCCAAACCGATAGTGAATTTAAACTAACTATACTATGGACTATAACTGTAATCAATATCAGTGAGATCGAAGTTAGTCGGAATTTGTGATAAAAACGCTAAGCTTAGAATTTATTTTTCTGAAAAATTTCAAAAAATCAGAGGTGGCAGATCTTTCCCATATTGACCCAGTAGAGAGGCATCACCGTCGTCGTTAGCATGCAAGGAATTTCCATTCCAAATATGTAAAGGGAAATGTGTAATTCATGAAAAAGAATTTCACCCATGAAGTGTCAAAAATTTCCATTTCTCATATAGGCTGTGATTTTTTATCAAAACATGATTAGTCAAAACTGATAGTGAATAGAACGTCCCGTTCTCTAGACGAGCTACCGCGGTGGTGAAAAGTTTTTAGCATGGGTCACATTTGGGTCAACCCACCCGACTCCCTAAAAAATTATAAACATTGCTCAACTCTTTCGACCACTTATTTGGTGGTCGACTTATTTGGTTTGGACGTAAATTAGGCCGTTAAATGTAATTTTCTTACATTAAGTGTAATCTAACGTCCAATGAATCCTTACGTGTAAGGTTAGGTAAAGGGCTAGGACTGGTTCTGCTAACGTCCTAATAAGCTTTTTCTCATAAGGTTAGGTTCAAGGCCAGGACTGGTTCAGCTAATAAACTCTAAAACACCTTAAAAACACTAAAAACCCACATAATATTAGTAAAAACACTTAGAAAACGAACTGAACCAGTCCTTGCCTGGAACCTAACCTTACACAGGCCAGCTCATTGGCAGGCGTTCTCTAGTAGGGGTGGTCGGTCGGGGATAGGGACGGATCAAGCCAAAAACGGCCCGTTTTGAGAGTTTATCTGTCGAGAAACGTACGATGAAAATCCCGTGGACTACTGGCCGTTCGGTGTAATAGTCAAATTACACCTAACCGCAAGCGACGACAGCTAATGTAGGCGTTAGTCAGACATGCCTTCAGATAAACCCTGATATAGCTATATATATATACTTAAATTTTCAACGAAAACATTATCGCCTCTTGACATTTCGCTCGCGGGTGATAAAGAATGTCAAGAGAAACGTGGAACCCATGCGTGTGGGTGCTATCACACAGGATCAACGCGCATGGGACGGAAGTCAGAAAAGCAGAGGAAGAAGAGGAAAAAGCATGAGCAGGGGAGTGAAAATTTAAATTTTATCCTAATATATAAACTTGTTGGCAAATGTGGCAAATTTCACAGTAGAGAAGTTTAATTCTGCATCTGTGCCCGGGCCGGCTATGAAGTATGAAACGTAGGTACTCTATTACAACTCGGACAGTATAACCGGGACCTGTGAGGGGTAGAAGCGTGAAACTGGCACCTGTTGTTCCCGGCGCCGCAGCAGGGACACGCTATTTACCAATCGGAAATTATAGACATTTATCGGGGGCCTACGACTAATTAGTGAACGGTATCAGATAACATCGGATAATTGCCTAGAAATTATACCCCTATACTGTAATACTGCAATACATAGAGACAAACGAATGGATAGACGGGACCAAGAGCCGAATAATAATAGAGCTGTGAAAAAGTGTAAAGAAAAAGGAAAGAAATATCTCTATTTATGGGACTCGTTTCGGAAATGCTCGACGAATTTTTTACTTTTTACATGGGAAATATCCAATAAAACTTAATTCGTATCTCAGTTGCAGTCTTATAACTTACACTATCTGGAGGTTTACAAAAACTCGTAAACAAGGCAAGGTTTGAAATTTGTATCGTGTGGATGAGCAATTTTGCTTTAACCATTCACTCACAACTGCACTCTTTGTTGCAGAATTCAGCGTCAGTCCTCCTGGTCTGGCCGTGTCGTCAGCCGACCTAGATTCCTCTTCAGGAATTATCTTTACTAGCTGGAACCAGTGTATATTCCAATTAGTAAAAGCAATGTTCTCCAGTGATATCTCCGACCCGTATCATCCTAATTTTCCCCTATTTAATACCGAAGGAACTTGTAGAACTGTACAGAACAGGTGCATTGTTCTTCAATTATCGGACCCTAGGGCCAGTATCATGCATACAAAGTGTGAAAAATGCTCCGTCAAGTAAGAATTTTTCTACCTAAGACCTACGGGCAGCAGCTACTTAAATTTGAGCTTTACCCCCCTTATTGATTCCTTTCCAGGTTGTATCAAGGATACATCCTGGATACTATAATTATCTCCTATCTAATACTGAAGGAAGCATTGCGGTCGCACTAACTAGGGACAAAGTAAATTAGAATAGGTACAGATTCATAAATTAATAAACAAACTCGCGGTTTTTATTACTATCATGTAGTGCTTGATTATCACCCGCGAACGAAGTTTTCGTTAGAGATTTAAGTATACACGTATATACAATATATATATATTAGTACATATATTTGTCGATCGATGTCAAAAAACTAAGACTAGCTGGACATCAAAATAAACGGCGATGAATTTTGTTGTTTGTCCAACCAAAAAGAGGCCAGAGTTGAGCCGTAATAATATTTTTAGGCAGCCAGATGGGTTGACTGAGATGTTAAAAAATTGCAAAAATCTCGAGTTAACTGACTATGAAAAAGGAAGGCGTTGAATTTACCTTAACCGCGAGTGATGGTCTTACGCCACGAGGCTTTCTAGTTGTTATTGCTGATTCGCTAAAGGTATCTGCCCAATCTGCAGCAGAAGTACGATGTACGTCACTGCGAAGCTGCAGATCTGAAAAAGAAATCGATAATTATGTTAATATACTTATTCATCTCTAGCGCGGTGATACGTTTATCTAAATGCATTTATTACTGTGTTATTTTGAATCTATAATTTGTAAGGAGTTGGTATTGCGATTTTCGAACGAAAATCGCGATACCAACTCTTTCATGAAGTAAAAAATATGGAAAAGGTATGGTGTGTTGACGATAATTTTGTTGCATTTAATTTTATAATTTTACCACTTTACTTTAAAATATACATTTTAACTTTGCATTAATGGAACCATGGATTCGAGCAAAACGCGGGCACATGTTGGTAGTTGACTGTTGCCGAAAGTCATGTTGGGTGTCGAAAATGATATCGCACTTTCTGAGGTGGTAAGTGACGAGTTTCTTTGGTAGAAATCTCGTTCAATAGTTTTGCTCATAACCACAGCAAGCCTGAGTGGTCAATAGTTTTAGAGGATTTATTTGTCTCTTTTTTATGTATCGGAGTCACGTTCGCGAATTTTCAACTCGCAAAACTTCTCCCGTGATCAGAGATTGATTAAAGACGTTGAGAAGTGGCGCTGTCATGACTGGAGCCAGTTCCCGAAGAAAACTAGGAGAAAAATAATCTGTGCCATTAGACTTGAAAACGTTCAGGCGAGTTAGTTTTATTGGACCTCGTGCTTCTATAAAGACACTTGTATCTCTGGAATGTGCTTGTATCGGGACTGGCTCCGGGATAGTTGTCGCATGTTCATTGGTGAATACCGAGGTCAATAGGTCATTGGTGACTTTATGGTTTATTCAATAATTCAGTATTTCATGAGAATCGGAGTCAATTACGTTTAAATTTCTGCGAGCATTCCTGGACAGTTTACTAGCTAACAATCTTGTAACATACTGGAATCTACTTGAGGGCTCATATCATTATGAAAGTCAAGGCAAATACAATCAGGTTGTAATCTAGACTATATAAAATAAGGAGGTCGACAACTTTACAGTCAAATGTAGACATGATCAGATCACAGACATTCTCATTTTGTGTGGGTTTGCTCCCGTGCTGGGTAACTAATACAGGGAACAAGGTATTTATCGCTACCCCACATCTATGAACAAAATCTTTTTCACATCGGAATGGAAACAATGAACAAAGTATATATAATTTACCTCTGCTATAGCGACTTCCCACGATGGTCAAGTGATCGACTTTCCTCAGCTATTCTCTGTCCATTTTATACTCGGTCCATGTTATCAAGGCAGTTTGGGCGTGGTCAAATTGCTCTACAGCGTTTCCAAGTCCATGGGCATATCTGAGATTTCTTTTATGTGCAGGTAGTGGGCGGGGCTAAGATGTGGGCGAACAAAATTTCAGAAATGCCCATGGAATTGGCAACGCTGTGAGGAATTTGACCATGCCCAAACTGCCTTGATAACATGGACCGAGTATAATCGACCTAAGGCCCTCATAGACACGTCAATGGGTATGAGCAAACAACACCAATATGTTAGCTGTCAACTCAGTAAGCTGACACAAGTGTCACCAATAAAATGCCGAATATTTATTTAAATTTTGAGGACATTAGAGCGCATAAAGTTTACGCTTTTGTACCTCTGAAAAAGACATTGCTTCTTAATCGGACACAGATCTGAGGGATCTCATACATTTGACTCACATGTGAAGACGCCCATAATAAAATTCTACGTCTTGTAGCCGACACAGGTCAAGTATTTATCGTTACCTCACCTTAATCAGCGTCGCCTTGGAGTAGTCGAACCAGCCGTTGACACTCGTCAGCTTCAGGCGGTCAAAGCAGTAGGCTGACACTGCCAGCTGTCGGTAGAAAATTCGGTCCAGTACAGCCTCAAAACATGCTATAAAACACTGTTGCTAATACAATAATTCATGCTATTCCCCTACGGTAATTTGCAGGAAAACGAATAAAAAGCAACGATATATGCAAGTTCCGCTAAAAGGAAGATAACTTTGAATTTTCATCAGCTTCAATATTTGCTAAAAATTTAAGCGTATTTAAACAACTGAAATTCGGCCCTTATGCACCGGAACTCTTTTTCAAAAATTGTGCCTTTCTCTTTGTATATGAGAATGAGCGTTGCAACGAATAATTGGCTGAATACAGGTATAGTAGGAGGAATAAGTGTTAGTGCACCAATATATTGCTAGTTATTTACAAGTGAAAATATCATGCAAGTGAGCTTCCGGGACAAAAAATTTATCATCTGTTACTAATAAGGTGTGGGACCTCCATGAGGACGTGTTATAGCAGAATTTTGAACCCCATAGAAGTTTAGGTTATGTGGAAGCACTCTGGAGGCACCATTCTTCATTCACAGCTACCCAGGCACGAATGGGTTTCAGATCTGCTCTAGAACGTTTGGAAGAAAGCAAGATGTCAGGGAATGGCAAAAAGGAGTTGTTGCTTTTGGCCGATCTCAGGGACATTGAGTAAAGGAAGTAGCGGAGTTTGCTAGTGTTTCATGCTGAACTGTTTAGCGAGTTTTCAAACAAGGGAAAATCGGGTCCAAAGAACAATGCTAGGCGTAGTTACAGTCACAAAAAAGAAAAAAAAAAAAGCTAACTGATGGGAACCGCCGCTGCATTTCACGACTTGTTGACCTAAATCGCTTTGGATCGAGGATGAAGATATTGTAAAAAGTCAATGATGCACCTTCTGCTATTTCTGAGCCGACTCTTCGAAGAGAACTCCATGCAGTAAACATATGGGGACGTGTAGCTCGTAAGAGACCAATGTTAACAGCAGCCCTCAAATCCGCTCGTCTGAAATGGGCGAGAGCACACGCACATTAGTAGTGTGTTATCCGACCGTTTGGACACTCGTAACCTTTGGCCTCTCGCCCTCGCCCCCGCCGCTCTCCCCGCCCTTGACCCGATGACGTCACAGGGTCCTCCCTTAACAGATTTTGACATTAGCTGCTCCGCCTCCATATTTTCTGGAATTTTTTATTTTACCGATAATTAGCAATTTTTCAGCTTTTTATTTGATAATTTCGCCATATTCTTGCTATGTTACTTTGTCACAAACTTGTAAACCCCATCCACCGCTCTGAGTGTTTGATCCGCCATTTTTGTCTCCACATTAGAAACCTATTTGCTTCATTCTAACTCCTGATTGGTTAATCTATCATCTTTTGTTGCTTTATCATTGACGTCAATTTCAAATATGTACGGGCGCCATCTTGAACTTTTTTAATTTTCCACCGTACAGGATTGGCCCATCCCACTCACATTATTTTCTACTTGTTTACCTAACAGAAAACGACTAACGGTATGTATTTATTTCAAATTTTCCGTCGAGTTTGAATTTCCCGCTAGTTTTCGACTGAAGACTCTTGTATTGAAATTCGGCTAGTATACGCTAATTTTCTATGTATTTACCAATCAGAAAGCGATAATGGGATGCCTATCTATTTTCGAATTTCCCACCAAGTTTGAAATTCCAGCTAATTTTCTTTGTGCCGCACATATCTTAGATTTCGGTTACTTACGTTTATTTTCTATGCAATCACTGATCAGAAAACTATTAGGTGTTATTAAATTATCTTATAATTTTTTATGTAATGTATATTTTAACCATCAGGTTTCTTTATCATACCGAAATTTCTCTCAGGTTTGTATGTGACACTCCCTCCACCGAAATTATTCATATATCCTTGAAGAAAATGACGAGAAGAGACACTTAGCTAGTTTCTCATATTCTTCTAAGGAGTGTACATTTATCATCCAGGTTTTGTTATCATGTTGAAAATTTTCTCGGTTAGTATGGCACCCTTCATACACCCAAATTTTCTACACTCTTATCTAACAGAAAACTACAGAAGCTGGTACTTATCTATTTTTTAAATTTTCCACCGAGTTCAAATTTCCCGCTAATTTTCTATTTGTTTTACATCCATCTTAGGTTTCGGTTACTACACGCTTATTTTCCATGCATTTATATATTCATAAAAAAACGATTAGGTGATGGTTAGTTTCTCATCTTCTTACGTAGGTTATATATTCATCTTACAGATTCATGTATCATCTTGCAATGTTATGGGAATAAAAATGGCGGATCTACTACTCAGAGCAGTGCGAGGGGTTTATAAGTCTGTGACATAAGTAACATATCAAGAATATGGCGAAATTACAAAATAAAATGATGAAAAATAGCGGATTATCGGTAAAATGAAAGAGATTTTCCAGAAAATACGGAGGCAGAGCAACGAAGGTCAAAATCTGTTATGGGAGGACCCTGTGACGTTATCGGGTCAAGAGGCTGGGCGAGCGGCGGGGGCGCGGCCTAGAGGTCAAAGGTCACGAGGGTCCAAACGGTCGGATAACACACTTCTCACATTGGACTGTCAAGGACCGGAGAAGTCTCATCTGGTCAGATGAATCACGATTCTGTTTTATGTAAACGACACTCTTCGTTGTGTTCACCGAAGACCACACGAAGCCTGTGCGCAAAGGCGATGCAAGTAGGACATGGGTCGATAATGTTCTGGTTCTGTTTTAATTACTCGAAAGTGAGCCGTTTGATTGAAATAACCATCAAACTGAACCGGGAAGGCTACATTGATTAGTTAAGGAATCGATTGATGCAAGAGTGGTTCAAAATGGATCAAGTGTGCATTAGAAATCTTGTAGACTCACAATCTTCCAGAATTGCTGCTATTATACGTGCTCATCGAGGTCGTACACCTTATTAGAAACAGGCGACTGATTTTTGGTCCGAGCAGCTTATTTTGGGACGTAGAATCAGAATCTGTGAATGAAAACAAGAAATTGACTATTATACAGAAAATATATGTATTTTTTTTAGCTAAGGGCTTAAAAAAATACTCGTAATGTATTGATTTTGCATTGAAAGTGGTACATTTTGGTAAAATATTCTGGATTCTTGTACAATGTTCACTTCTCACAGGGAGTAGTTCTAAGCATGTGTTCATACGCGCTTCATGCTCTTTCCCTAAAACTTTACTTATGGGCTGGCCGAAGTGTGTCACATTACACATTACGGGAAGGAAATTCGTGCGTCAGGGTACCTTTCGTGTTTTTTTTTTTTAATCTCTCCTCCTTCGCGGTATTAGGTTTTTCACTGCACTGCCACCGAGGCAATTAAATTTATTTCATCAGGATCAAGGATAATGTTGAAAATGTAGTTTTCTGTAATCAACTGTATCAGTTCATAACAAAACGAAGATTAAGATCGTGTTCGTACGCGAAAACATTCAACGGTTACGGAAAATGTAAAATGGACGGTGTCGACTATGCCGTTCCTCAGTACGTATGATAGATTAGATTGTTTGGTTAGTTCACGTTAGGTTAGCATAGGTTCGGTTCAGCTGGAATAGGTGCCTAATATAGTATATACGCACACATAATTGAATCTCAGGTAAGCCGAATATTATCCCGGTAAATATGTAATACATTTGCTAACCTGTTGCATGTCTCCTGCCGACAGCTGGTGCCTGCAGATGGTGCGAAGAATGGAGTTTGCTGTTCCTTGAATCTGCAAGTTCATGTTATTATTAAACTCCCAGGCTTACATCCACACCCACAAAGTATGATTCATATAGTAATGCTCGGTACAGTGGCCGCGTGTGAACACTACGGACGACTGAGTGGTATGCAACACAGCATAATGTCTCAAATTGGCCCAGTACGCTACTGCCGGAAGGCAAATAAGGCACAAAGCATCTCAAGGAGACGAAAGAGAAAAAGGTAAAACGACAGAAGAAACCGGCTTGCTGAGGAGTCCCTTCCGTTCCCCCACACGGGAGGAGGTGGGAGTCCCACTGAACAATTGGCCACCTCGATCGGCAGCCCACCTCATGGAGCAGAGGAGGAAATATAGGGCCTATGTAACTTTACAAAGTAACATTATCAACGAGATCTGCGGACAGATGAAACACCCCTGCAACTTAGGCTTACCCTTGACGGTCTGAAGCCCGCGTATGACATTCTAAGGTGCAAAGGGTCCGCCAGAATATCCCCTGACGGGGTTACAGGTCCGTAGCACTATACGCTAAACGCAACTACAGTGTTTCAAAAAAGGAAAAGGAATCTGCATGTAGTATGTAGGTCGAAACGGAAAACCTAAGCAGGTCAGTATACACACTTGGGATCGGCGCACATGGAAGCAGTAAGTCGGCAGGCAGAGAAACAACAGAAGAAGGCATCATCAGTAGGAGCATGCAAATGGGGAATCAAAGTGGGCACGAACGATAGACGTCCCGAAGGCTTCGCTGAGGTTAGTGTAACCTACGGGTTCCCTGCGGCAACGCTTCTCTCCATAGCGTAGGAAGGGCATACTTGATTCACCTAGTCCATATAGCTCACATTCTGTTAAAATGCGCAGTTTGTTGGCCTTTTTACGTCCCTATATGAAAGATTATTATTATATTAGTTGCTTAAGCCTCCCTAGACACAACTATGGCGGGTCAAGAGAAGGAAAGTATGATACATGTAGTATGCCGACAGAAATAAAGAACCCGTGCAAGAAGGTGGATCAACGCGCACGCGAAGAGCAAGTCGGGAAAGAAGAGGAAGAACAGATGAAAGTAAGATCAGTAGGAATTTGAAATTAGGAAAGAAGTAAATTGGCACGAAAGACAGACGTCCCGAAGGCCTAGCTAATGGCTAGTGGCTAGTGTAACCTACACGAGCCCCCTGGGAGCGGTGCTTCAAATAATATAGGATGAGCGAACCTAAGCTAACTCCACAGCCCATCCTACGCCCCCTGAGGCGATCTGGAGGATTAGATTGGAGAAAATTTATGTGCTGAAGAGCAGGGGAGCCACTGCCTTTGTAAATTTAGGAAGCTAAGTACAGAAGAGGTCTCCAAAACTTTCCAGTGGTATGTTGTTGTTGTTACGTAGGGGGCGGCTCCGGAGGGGGTCGGTCGTGTGTCGGAAGGTATAAGAAGGAAGGCAGAGAACACAAGAAGTCAGTCACAGATAAAGGTCTGTCCCATAGAGAGGTAGGAAGGAGGGCGGTAGGGTGGGCGGGACACTCAAACAGGTGGTTTACGGTATGGGGGCGCGGTGGCACTCGGGGCAGGAGTCGGAATCCGCTAGTCCGATACTATGGCGGTATGACATCAGGGCAGAGCAGAAACCTGAGTGCAACTGTGATACAGTGGAACGGGCCGCTCGAGAGAGGACCGCCTCGTCGGGCGAAATCTCCGGCGGGGCAAAGCCCAAAACCAGCTGTTAACGGGTAGGCTGTCTAATGAGGCTTGCAGTGCTATAGCATAGATACTCGATTTTGCTTTTATCCCTGAATTATTACTGTCTTTCTCCGAGCTGTCCAAGCTGTGATGTACAAATTGCATAGAAGCTCGACGTAGGAGAATTAGAAAAAATATTTAGAACAGAGTCTTGAAACAGAGAGAATCAAGCAGGGTTTCGCCGAAGTAATTACTTCCCGCCATAGAACGATATGGCGCGGACCACTATTATATAATAATAATAGGTGGTCGCACAAGGCTGTTCTCAAAGTTATTCCGAACTACTCGAAACTAGTGGACCTTCCACGGAACAGAAGTAACATTCTTCAATAATACCAAATCAGAATGTATAACATGGCTGCGACGTGTGAAAACTTATTTCTCGTTAGCCTGCGCAGCTATAGCTTGCGAGCAGTAAAAGCGGAGCTTATCAATGACTGAAGTAAGGCTTTATTTTTTATAAGCTAATCAGCATTAGTTTATGTACTAAAGAATATGGACAGTGTCCTTTGACGGGTTAAAACAGACCCCTGCCGTTCGCTCGCTACACCGTATCAATGATGCCTCATTTTCTTTTTTTTTTAATACGGAGAAACTAATGCCGGAACCACACTATACAAGCGTGCGTTCAACGTTCGGGTAGCACGTCGTTCAACTTAGTACTTTCCAGAGGTACCTATCTTGGTACTGTCATCCAATGGGAACGACGTGCAAGCTGAACGCCCGCTCATAAGTTGACCGTACGATTATAAAGTATTGCCCCTGCATAACGTGCAGACAAAAGGATGAACGGATTTATTATTATCAGAAGATTGACTAAAGACTCAGTCTCCAAAATAAAAACGGTCTACCCCAGGAAGAAAGAAGAGACACGCAGTATGCTGAGAAAAACATGGCGCCCATGGAGGACGGTAAACGCGGTAAACGAATGGAACCACAAGCAGACTACTGGAAAGGAAACGAAAATAGGTTGATACCTTATCAGACAAGAGCTGTGCGCTGCAACACATTACATAGGCCGAGAATAGGGAGTAGGCGACGTAGCAAAGCTCCGTAAAGAAATCGTTATCGTTGTGACGGGCCAGGAGTCGGTAGGTGTTGGCGATGATGTAGAGGGTGTTGGACAGGTGCATGATGGTGATCTGGGCCCCGAATGCTTCTTGCCATTTGTTTTGTAGACGCCCTACCTGTAGCACGGATTATTATCAACATTATTTAATAATTCACGATCCATAAATATATTCGTTAAAACCTGTATTTATTATGTTGTTCCTGCCATACTCTGATAAAAATTGCTTAAAATTTCTCAAATTCAGTTGATTTCCTGTTTATCCCAAATTGTTATTAGCGGTACTTCAAGTCAGAGTCGCCAAATTTGTTAAAAATATTGAAAATGTAGAAACTGCCATGTCGTTGAAACGGCTGTTATCGTCCAAAGTGCCACAACTGTCCAGAGGGCCATTATTACCATATTTGCCTAAATGAGCCAAAAAAATTTGGAAAATAGTTCAAGAATATATGACATAAATTCCAAAACTTTGCTGTAATTGTTGACGGCATATAGTAAACTAATCAAGAATGTACTCTCTGTCTAACTACTACTTGCAAAACAGGCCGTGTGAGTGACGGCAAAAAATTAATTTGTGTTCTATATAGAGAGACTTACTTCAGTCCTTTGGCGAGAAGCACTTTTATCTAATTGAAATTGAATGAAAATGAGCCTTTAGGATTGATCAACCCTATTCACACCAGGCTGTGTCATCTAGTTACAAGTGTCCTTTATCCTATCGTATTCCTACGAAAAAAAAAAACAACAATATTTATTCCCCGTGAACGAAGTGAAACAGGTGCTAAAGTTTTCGTCGAAGATTTAAGTACATATATATTAATGAATATATTTGTATAAATATATTTGTCTGTCCACTCAAAAAGTGGTCGAAGGAGTTGAGCAATGTTCATAATTTTTTTAGGGAGTTTGGTGGGTTGACCTAGATGTGACCCAAGTAAAACAACTTGGCCTAACTGGCCATTAAAAATGACTTCGTTGAATTTGCCCCCACCGCGGGTGATGGTCTTACGCCACGAGACGTTCTAGTTTATTGCTATTATCGCATTGATGATACAGATAATTACCTTACTTAAAGCTATGAAAAGAAAACTATACATATAGTTGCAGTGTTGCATAATTTTTTAATTTAGGAAGTTAAATGATGACATATTTACCTCTCCCTGTCACGTCTTTCACCATATACCTTGCGTATCTAGACGTCCAAAAGGCTTTTGACAAAGTCACCCATCAACGGCTAATGAAATATTGGAAGCCCATGGCATCTAGAGACTATTTACGATGGATCGGGGCATGGCTTACGGGTCGGCAGCAGCAGTGAAGCTTGAAGGAGGGATAAGTGACTGGACGCAGGTATCATCAGAACTTCCACAAGGTAGCGTGCATTGCCCACTTGTGTTCTCAATTTACATAAAAGATCTCGATGTTAACATCCGTAGTAAAATCAGTAAATTTGCGGATCATACTAAACTATGTCATCCTGCCACGAAAAGAGCAGAGTTCCAACAAGACTTTGACCACCTCACAGAATGGAGCACAAGGTGGCAGATGAGCTTTAATGTCGACAAATGCTTAGTAATGCACGTAGGGCTGGTGAACCTTTCAACCTCAGTGAAAATGATTTGGACGGAATTGGCTGCTGTCACCCAACAACGTGACTTGGGAATCACTATTACAAACAAACTACAACGCAGTCAGCAAGTTGACTCGAGTGCGAAAATGGTAAGCAGAGTACTGGGATTCATCACCAGAAATTTTGAATACAAGTCCAAGGACGTCATCATTGCCTTGTACAAGGTGTTAGTGCGGCCACACTTACAATTTGCTGTTCAATTCTGGTCGCCAAATCTCTGTAAAGATATCGATAAATGGAAAGGGTTCAACGCAGGGCAACGACTCTAGTCAGAGCCAATGCGGCTTTGTACGGTGCATCTGATACCGTTATGATAATGCAACTTGTGACTTTATGTTGTATAATATGGATTTATTTTCCTTACGATACGGTATGGTCGACACTTACAGTATAGCTATATACCAATACTGAAACATGAAATTCTTACCACACTGCGAACATACCTTGTCAGCATGACGCACGATACTTTTCCCAATATCCGTAAATGAACGTACAGGGCTTCTTCGTGGACAAGTGCTAGTCGAAGTTTTCAGTTCCCGGAACCAGTCCGGCGTCTCGTCAACTTCCGATTTCGCAAGCAAGTTGCCTGGACGCCGAATCCTACCGCCACCTACTGCGCTTTCTTTCAGCTTTGTGCTAGGATATAATTTTTCCGGGGTCCTTACGTTTCGCTTGGCTAGTCGTCCGTACCCTGTCATTTCCAGTTCCATCAAGGTAACCTGTAGGGATTCGGTGAAGTCTCCTATGGTGGCGCACATGATCCTTTCACTAGCAACAGCAAGAAGTGACGTCAGTGACATGAAATATACATTTATTCTCCACAGTAACACAGCAGGCAGACTTTTGTTGACAACAAGTCGAGCGTCCACCAATGCCATCACAGCTGTGGTCACAGAGCAGACGGTAAGGAAGATGAACAATGGCCAAGAACCGAGAAGTTTCTGTGGTCGAAACTTAAGCGGCAGTTTCTGCAGAGCGTGTAAAATTACTGAAACTTTCCGTCCCTGAAAAAACAAAGCCCATGGCGCCAGTTGGCCACAGGAGAGATACACAACAATCATGATATCGTAAGCGACATCACCGACCGTCACCCAAGCAGAGGATCCAAATTTTTCCATTTGCAGGAAAACAGAAGTTGTGACTACCAGGCGGATGAACAAAGAGTACATCATCAGCAGAGAACTGAATTTTGGCTTGGATGTCGGGGACAAGGTGTAGGTCAAGGTTCCGTTTATTTGTAACAGTTTAACTAGAATCGTAATGGCCCTCATGGTGGAGAAGTGAATATCCTACCCTCAGCCAGTAAGTAACCAATTCCGAGGGCACTACTGCACTTCTGGTGAAATGAAGTTGATTCAGGGGGAGAGAAGCAATTTCTCTAATCAAATCGGTTACTTTTAGTGCAGTTAAGCGCTGCTTACATAAGAAGTTGACTTTCTATCAGCTTTGCTTGTCATATATGCAAATCGAGCTTCATGGCGCAGACAACATCTGTTTTAAGAAATCCAGTTGCTTGTTTTCAAATGAACCACTTCTCACCACGTGAACTGTCTTCGTCTAAACTCGCTTAGTACACTGCTTCACTTCGCATAAGGTCTTACCGATCGTTGGAGAATAGAACAAGTCTCTGTCACGAAAGGATGTCGAGCAGAACACATCTACTATAATCTCATTTTAGTCAAGCATGTCAAAGTTGCTAAAATCTCATTTTTGTTAAGCAGACAACTTTCACTAAAGAAGTTCACTTCTACTAGCATCTCATGTTAGTCAAGCAGATCGCATCAACTAAAATCTCATTTTAGTCGAACAGATCACAATTATACTAAAATGTTTTTTATTTCTTGTCGACCAGCCCACAAATTCACTTAAATCCCATTTTTGTTGATGAGATGAGACCACTTCCAATGTAGTCCAGTCACTTTCTGTAGAGTAGAACACCAGTGCAATCCAGTCATTTGCGGCCAATGCCTTGTTTCTCTCCAATTTCATATGCACCAGGATCGATAACCAGCCATTGTCTTACGCTGATAAAAACAAAGAAAAGAACACAATGAGTACACGAAGCAAAGGTAAAAAGAAAGCTAGCACCATCGATTGCTGCTTCTTTCTCTTCTGCTGTATGGTCAGTAAACAAACATATAAACACTAGCTGGGGCCTTACATTAAGGTATTAAGCAGCACAACGATGAAGTACGTATTGCTGTTCCATATTCTGTTAAAATGGTTAGAATAACCACGGCGCTTCTCATTTCACAGCATAATGCACCGTTAGCCGATTGCTTAGTTATTTGATCGGTTGGTTGGCCTTGTCATATCCCTTTCATTATTACAGTCGTAGTGAGAAAAAGAAAAACCAAGCTACGTTTTATTAAAGTTTAAGCCATCGTTTCCACTACAAATGCTATATTTTAAAACCAAGGTTAAAGCAAGGACGATCGATCTAAAAGACATGTCTATTTAAAAATGGACGTTTCGACCATATAGGCCATTGTCAACAATCTGAAAAAAGAAAGAAAAAGGTACAATAGTACCGACGTTACGGGTGATGAAATTCAAAATTGTTGCTTACAAGCTAGCTAGGCTACACTACTGAGGTGCTATTTTCAGGGGGTATGAAGATTGCATTTCGTGTAAGTTGGGTTTTTCTT
>LQNS02001154.1:5949261-5965508 GCA_001587735.2 Parhyale hawaiensis
TGCTGTAAAACACTTAGAAAACGAGCTGAACCAGTCCTTGCCTGGAACCTAACCTTACACAGGCCAGCTCATTGGAAGGCGTTCTCTAGTAGGGGTGGTCGGTCGGGGATAGGCTCGGATCAAGTCAAAAACGGCCCGTTTTGAAAGTTTATCTGTCGAGAAACGTACGATGAAAATCCCGTGGACTACTGGCCGTTCGGTGTAATAGTCAAATTACACCTAACGCAAGCGACGACAGCTAATGTAGGCGTTAGTCAGACATGCCTTCAGATAAACCCTGATATAGCTATATATATACAGTATATTGGTACTAACAATTACGCACTATAGGTCAAAATTATTATTATATCAATTTACTTACATTCTGCGTGAATGGGGACACTAAGGTCTTATAGGCCAATTGTTATACCATTTTGGACGAGTTTCCTGGCGTTACTCTGAATAATTCCTAAAAAGTGTGAAATAACATTTTTCGAATAGAGAGTGACTCAATAATTAGTAAGATAGAGAAATGATCAACATACCAAAATGTCGGCATTGCCGAAGTTTATATTCAAGCTTTAAACATTGAGTAGCCCTCAGACCAATGTATTTGAAGCTATTAGAGAAGATATGTTTTTTTTCCGGCGGCCATCTTGGATTGGTGAAAAACGCTCAAAGTGGTCAGCAGGTGGATTTTTGACTACACCATATGGACTAACAGTTGAAGCAATGATAAAACTATACACCTCAGAGCAAGGTTCAGCTAAAATAACCTCAAGTTCTTCCGGACTATAAAGGCTTCACTGGTTGGCTGAAAAACACCGTCATGACAGCATTAAGGAAGTGACCAGATAGCAACATGTCAGGTAGACGATTTTATAGTCTTTACCGTAGGAATAATATTTTGTAGGTGCGTGTTATTTATGATGAGCTTTCGTAGTGAAGGGTTTAAGGTTTCTAGTAACTATGAACGTATGCATGGAGAAAAATACACATATATGTCTAGCGACACTCGGTATCCATGGAGGAGGGAGTTTCCACACTGGATCAAACCCATGGACACAACATTAAGTCAAGGAAAAGGAAGAAAACTTGAACAAAGTATAATTTGTTGGAGTACGAAAGTCTGAAAATCGAAAAGGGCAAAATGGGTGCAGAAGAAAGTTATGCCAGTTTTCTTGTAGAACTTAAAATATGTGAAGCCATAGACCACAGTCACCACACCATACATTGACTGGACACGGACCCCTAATATAAGGCAGATTTTGGTCCCGCAATTGGGCCTGACTGTACGGTGCAGTCGGCGCATTTTTAGATGTTCTCCCATTACTTTTTCATCCTTTGTTTAGGCTATTTGACTTATTTTTTTTTTGCATTCAGTAACGATGCAAACCTGTACATACTTGTAAAACTTCTATACTCAGCATATTCACAAAAATATTAAGGCTTGAAGAGTAATTACGTAGAGCAACTGTGTATGACATCTTTGGATATTTGTAGCAGAGCAAAAATGTTTCACAATATTTAGTAAAATAAAGTCTCATGTTGTAAAACAGAAGCTTCTGAAATTCGTGGTCTGCTCAATTTGTAATGAAATGCCAAGTAAACAGCTGGTGGAAATGCTAATGAAATATATTTGGTATACGGACTAAGCGAGATAATCAGGACAGACAGCAGAGCTGAAGGGTGAGTTGGAGCAGCTTGCCGCCCCGAAGTGATAAAGAATTGACAGCTGTGACGTGATGAAGCCCGGGCCGTCATGAAGTTATCTAGCATTGGAAGCAGTGAAGTGATTGGTGGCAATGAAGTGATATAGCATTGTCGGCCATGATGTGATCTGAATGATGAAGCACTGGCCGCCACGAAGAGATGTAGCATTTGCAGCGATGAAGTGATCTAGCATTGGTCGTTGTGAAGTGATATTTCATTGGCAACCGTGAAGTGATATTTCATTAGCAACCGTGAAGTGATGTAGCTTTGACATTTGTCGAGTGATATATCATTGGCAGCCCTGAAGTGATGTAGTATAACCCACTGTAAAGTGATTTAGCTCCGATAACCATGAAGTCTTTTAACTTAGGAAACCGAGAATTTATTTAACTTGCGCAGCCATGAAGTGATTTTGCTTAGGCATTATAATAGGCAACAATGAGGTGGTAAAACCTAGTAATCTATTAAATGACATTATGTTGGCAATCATTAAGTGATGTAACGTAGGCACCCATAAAGTGATGTAACCCAACATGAGCATTCATGATGTGGTGTAATCTAGGCAATCAAGCGATTTAATTCTCAGGCAACTAAAAAGTGATGCAACATAGGAAACCATGAAGTGTTATAATGTAGGCAACCACGAAGTGGTGTAATATACCTAGGCAATTATGTGAAGTGATCTTGACTTTCATGCTCTGCAGCTTTAGATGGTTCCAGTAATAAAAAGTTGTATCAGCCCTAAATTGTTATGTTTTATTATAATTTACCGGCTGTCTTGGTACCTTCATCTCATAGTTAAATATGTATTTTTAGTTCATTGCTGCTAATGTAGTATTACTGTGGTTTTAATTCATTTTTTCAACAATACTGGGTTTTCTTAACTTCCCTTTTGTTGCGGCTATTGGGATGAGGTCTACCGAGAGCTCTACATACATTAATTTCTGAGGTTATTGATTCAAATTCCTCATTGGAAGCAACTTAATTGTATGTGACATTAAAGTACATTACGTATAGTATCTATAAGCCAATTTTTTCTATAGAATTTTAACATTCCTAGAAATTATGATGGATTTTCAATTATTCTTCGTGTACGAAGGTATGATATAAATTGCCTAATGAAGATATCATGTATGATTGTGAATTTAGATTCCCTGCTATGCAACGCATTCCTTATGGTACGACGAAGAAATTAATCTTTGAGGTCTGTGTGATTATAAAACTCATTTTATTAACACTTACGTACATCGGCCTCTAGACCCAATTACGAGAGGCCCGATTTCAGTGTCCAGTCAATGCATGGTGTGGTCTATGGTGAAGCATATCAGTCGAGTAACAGAAAGCTACTTGTAGGCCTACAAGTGCGGTAAGCTAAGAATTATGTTAATTTCTCAGAGAAAGGTTACAGTTCAAATTAACTTCCTTTGCAGTTGCACTACAATCTAGAAGCATTTTCAATATTTTTATGCAATCGAATATACACAACAGTGCCCAAAAGAAGCCGTTGGTGACGTTTCATCGCTTGCATCTTGGTAGAACAGAGAGCAGTTTATTGCATTTTCAAGAGACCGAAACAAAACCACGCGTGACGTCACAACTAATCACGCTTCGGTAAGTTTCCCACCGTGAGACGGTAGATCGTTTCATTCAGTAAGCCGTCACATGTGGCTCTTCAGTGGCCACTCACGGTAGCAGCAGCCTTGCGTGCTAAACTCAGGCGCCTGATGTTGCAGGTTCGGTGTCAACCCAGGCATGCGAGCTTTTGCTGCCCTAAGCGCACTGACTCAGCAGTGATAGGAATGCGCAGCTGCCGTAAGGGCACTTACCTTCCTCGGAAATAGGGCAGTATAGGGGCCCCGATCGCTGCAAGCTTCCATCGAAAACGCCATGGTTCTTGACAGTCCGTGGTCGACGGTAGCTGTACTTGATCTTTTGGGGTCAGTTGGCCAAAATCCACAGCACAAACCACTGCGTGTGCGCTTCCTAGTAGAGGGTGCTGTCAAGTTAACTATACCTTTACGAGGAGATGAACTCTAATTCACTACATATTTCGTGGCCTCTACGCAACAATTTTTCTTGCTGAAAAAAAAAAAAACACTTGCTCAGCGAACAAGTTTACTTTAAGGTCGATCCATACCAATTTTATTTTTTTCATTGTTTACCTTCAGACGTTTATCCACTTGGAAGCTGACAGGACATGCTGTGAGTAGCATTTTACGCCACGTAAGAAAGTTTTATCACGAGCTATCGGCACTTCCAACATTCGAAGGTCCGCATATTACAGCAGGGTAGTCCTACCTTGCAGCATTCTCGCCCAATTCTAAATCAGCTGCGTTGAGAAGAGGTTAGGTTTCCGAGCTGCAGGATGAAGTCCATCGCTCTTCTTGTTAGACTTTTGCAGTTGAATGGAACGTTTATCTATTCTGTATCCGAAAATCGCAGGCCAAAATTTAATTCTGTCCTTTTTATATACAGTTTGCTAGTGAGGATGGTGGTGTTAACATCCGTGTTTATCCAGGTCGACAGAATGAAGTCATTTTCATGGGCGTCCATTGGAGACATTGCATATGATGTCCTGATGATAGCCTACATCTCTTGTCTCCAATTTGCCCCATGGACGCTTCTCTTTCGTGGACGTAAAGTTACAAAGCTGCTTTACAATTTACGGAAAGTGTCCGGCGAAAGGAAATTCAAAAACTCATTTGGGGACAGCAGGACTATGGTGATTTTTACTATTTGGACAATTATGGCAGGGGTGATGTCTATCCTCGATGACCATTTAGCTAAAGATGAAAATTGGGCTGTCACTTTGCTCTGGCGGGTTGTTTTGTTTCTGCTGACAGTCAACTCTTTCTTGATAGTTTGGGCAGAGCGAATAATATGCGTTACAATTGCAAACTTCCTGGATTTGTCCTTGAAAAATCTTTTGATAACTGAAAAGCTAGATGGCGACGGTACTCTTACTGCTGTAGAAAAGATGGCTGATGACCAGGATGACTTCGATGACAACTCATTTACTGATCTAAGAAAATGGGAACATGAAAGATTCACTGACCCAAAAGAACCGAAAAGTGGAAGACTGAATAAAGACGAGCAGTCTAGGGATCCAAAAGGACAGCAGCTAACCCAAAACGACATGTACGCTACGGAAAATCTTTTGGAAACTGGAAATCAAATGAAACTGAAAGTGACTACTCATGAAAAGAGGGAAGATGGACGTTGGCCAAGAAGATATCGTCCCTGCACTGAGGCTTGGCGACGCACAAAATCTGCATTTCACAAAAACGTAGGTGCTTTTGTGGCGCTTCGTGAAATCGGAAATTGTAATCAAGAGCAAACTTCAGTGAACAATAAACTAAAGGAAATCACAATCCAAATTCAGAAATTACTTTTGCTTAATAGCGACCACCAAAAGTCGTCTAATAATGCTCGAAAGCATAATGGAAGAAGCACCACGAATCACAAAGAAGAAGACATCCAAGAATATCTCAAATGGAAAGAAAATGAGCCAGTTTTCCCGACGTATTCGAGTTACACAGACCTTGGACAGTGCTGTGTCTATCTTGCGAATAAGGTAAGTTTGTACACATTCATACAGGTATTTAGTATTGATCTTGCAATCTCTATCTATTGTTAAATTCATTATCATCAATCAAAAATAAAAATGGTAACTTCATTATAATTAGAATCAAGCAGATATGCATGTAAAAGTTAGTTTTCATTCCACTATAAGAAAAAATTTTAGGCCCAGAAAAAATAAAAAAAAACTTGCAGCTTTTGATCAAAACCATGATACAGACTGAGAGATTAAGTGGAAGAGACATTCGTAGGTCAAGAAGAACACGAAAACAGAGAAAGTCTGAAAAGAAAAGGCAATCAGAATGATCGTTAAATGCAGGCATAAGAAAGGAAGAAGCAAAATCGGCACGAACGGCACATGTCCTGAAGGCCTAGCTAAAACTAACCTCTGGGGTCTCTTTCGGGATCACGACTCCCATACCAAAGGACTATGGGGGGGAAACTAACTTTACCCTATGCCACTCAGGGGTTATTTTTACTAAACTAGGCCGTGCTGCTAACTCTATACAAGGGCTTTTTTCCTAGTAAGAATACAATAGGACAAAGAACCGTTCTAGCACAATAACTGCCAGGTAAAACGGTGCAAATCTGAAACCCGGATGTCCAATCATCAGCTCTTAAGGGATTTCTTTTCAAAAAATATTTTTCAATTTTGTTTCGCATCACCTACAAACACTAAGCAACGACTACATAATAATTACGGTATATAGGCGTATCTCACAACTCTAACAAACAGACTAATTCTAACTTAAGCAGTTCCATTCTTACCCGATCTCTGTGTTAGGATGTATTGTAGCATGCCCCTATAGACCGATTTTGCAAGCAAATTGATTGCTATTCTAAATTTGGAGATAAGTTCCGAAAGTACAGTTTTAAGAGTGGAAATATGTATAAGACACTTTTGATTATCTGTATTCATAAGAAAATTATTCAACATACAGCATTTGCAGGTAATTCTTTTAGATTACAATACCTACTACAATTCCGCAACACAATTGTTATGCGTTGAACCAATTAAATTTTTGAGAGTTTCAACGGGAATTTCATTCCAACATTCTTTTATGCAAGATTTAAGGGATTCTTTAAAACTTGGGGAATGTTCTTCATTCCAAACCAATCTTTTGTTAGCTTTGAGGTGTGGATGGCTGCGTTGTCCTGCCGAAAAGTTGCATTATTGTCATATTATTATTTGCTTTGTTTAACCTCCGTAGCCGCAACTCAGGCGTTTCAACAGAGAAACTACTTGTGCAGTATTCAAATACCGCATATTGGGTAGGCGTTGTGGCCACGTGCGCTACTACGGGCAAGGAAACAAGGCGCAAAGTATAGTAGGAGACACTCAAGTGGTCGGCCTCTTTTGTGTCCTTCCACACGAGAGTGACTAGAGATG
Source organism: Parhyale hawaiensis (assembly GCA_001587735.2). NCBI lineage: Eukaryota > Metazoa > Arthropoda > Malacostraca > Amphipoda > Hyalidae > Parhyale > Parhyale hawaiensis. Next base: position 5,955,923 of record LQNS02001154.1, read on the forward strand.
TCCCGCGTACCAGATCGGCTATCTCGATCGACAGCCCACCTCACGGGACAGAAAGAGGAAAGTGGAGAACCTACCTAACTTTACAAAACTAACCTCGCCAGCGGGAACTGCGGCAAACTGCAAATCTCATGCAGAAAAGGCACTCGGGAACCTTGGCTGCGTGATGCCCAATTATATTGTGGTAGGGCGTTATTGTCATGTACAGTACATACATCATGCAGAAATGGAACAAGACTATCTAATAATGCACTAATATATATATCGAGCGGAGTTTTGTCTACCTTCCATCGCTACTAATTTCGCTTTTTTAAAGGCAGAAAAGGCTCCCCAGATCATCACTGACCCTCTTGCAAATGGTCGTTTTGAAAATAGCTGCTCTTCTTGCCTTAAGTCAGGCCAGAAGTAGAACTGAGATCCGTTAGGCCCGACCAAATTAAATTTCTTTTCGTCGGAAGAGATCACATTGTCCCAATTGTCTTCCGTCCATGGAACTTTTGCGTTTACCCATTCAACACGCGACCTCTTGAGCTGATCAGTCAAAGCACTAGCCGTTTTCGTGTTTCTATACAGGAAGTATGGGGTTCGTGCAACAGCTGACAAACTCCTCAGAGATGATCGACCATGAGATGCTTATTAGCTGCCGAAAAAGTCGACGCCTGGCAGCAAAGGTAGTTTTGGGTGGACAGCCTGGCCGTGTTTTGGTTCCCTATGACTGAGGGTCCTTCAGAAAGTTACAACAGAGTGGGACCAGGATATTTGATTTGCAATAAAGCTAATGGATTTTTCATCCTCGTTGTAAGCATAAATTTTACTTTAATCGATGTCAGTAAGGGGGAGGAATTTGGTGGCATTTTGCAGAGCGGTAATTACCAATTTATAACTCTACATGTGTTCTGGTGAATCGTGACTGCAATTAGGGTTGTTTACGAAATGAAGGTGAACTTATTCTTTCTTTGGCATTGTGAAGTAGAGCGGATAGACCAATTTTCCAAAAAAAAGTGTCTTCTACTTATTTCCACCCTTAAAACTGTAATTTTGGGCATTACTTTTCTAGAGCTTAATCATGAAACTGATGATATACAATGATTCTCATGCCATATAGGAGTAACACTAAATTTCCAAGAAAAAATGTAGCATAATTCAAAAGTTATTAGCATTTTTTGAAGTGTCTCATACTGTACTGACTTTCACCACTGTATATATTTCTGCAGTTAAAATCAATGAAATGTTAGGTTCTTGTTCAAGAATATTTTATCTAAAAAAATATTGTTGGATGCAAATGCGAGATAACGTTGTGGATTATTAGTTATAGTCAGAAGATTTAAGCCTCTGTTTCCGAGCACAACGATATCACAGAGGAAAGAGCAAGGGACATATAGTATGTCGATAGAAACGGGAATCCCATGCACGAAGGTGTTCCCCCACAGGATCAACGCGCATGGGAACAGCAAGTCGGGAAATAAGACGAAGAAGAGAATAAAGCATGAGCAAGTAGGAGTATGAAATCAGGAAGGAAGCAAAGTGGGTACTTGTCTATTATTAATTAAACTCGAGTGCCCGTGATGTGAAAATGACAGCGGGAACTTGTGAAGGCTCGTCTTCTGAGAGGACTCAAGATAAGCGTTCACGGCTTCACAACTGAGCAGCGAAACCCTACTTTTTCTTCTCTGACGGGGAAAAAATCAACTGTGTTTTTCAGGCAGTGACGCATCACACAAATATTAAGTTCGAATTAGTATCATGACTACCCCAGAATATCACATAAAGGTTATTTTATTTTTGAGCAGTGAAAACGGTTTCATCTACGATTGAAGTAATCTTGGAAGTACAACTGATACATTGAAATTATCTGTGAGAAGAAACTTAGAGTCAGGATGAATAAAGAGAGCTTAGGGAAGCTTCCGATATATTCAGCGCTTTAATTTCAACTGTGTCAATGCAAGAAGTGCATTCAACTATAAGGTTGCCGTACACATTTGCCATAGTCTGCAACCTGGCCTCATTTCCCCTGCTTTCTTATGGCATGACAAAATATGGACAGATTAATAAACAACAAATAAAACAATATATATATATAATATATACATACACATGGATTTTTATTTTCTTATGGATTTATTAAGCAATATGAAAATTGTTATCAAGCATTTCCTTGATTTTATCGTTGCACAAAGTTTTCACCTAGTTATCCTTCAAGTGTCAATTTTCTCCAATACAGACTTCGGAAGCACGAACTAACCTCATTACAAGTCGGTCCGCTCTTGTTCGTGTTATGAGGTCTGCCTGTACTCGGGTTAACCCTGTATATTCTTGGCCGTATAACATACGTAAAAGATCCCATGTGGGCCATTGAAGCCTAGGAATACAAATTAGAAAGGCCGGAAGACCAAAAAAAGCCCGAAAGTGCGGCCTTTTTTCAGTCTTGCAGCCGGGTCGCAAATGGCGGCAAGTGCCCAGCCCTCATTACGCTCGACTCTTAGCACGTTCGATTGGGCCTCAAAATGAAATATTTAAGGCTTAATTTTTTCGAAACTTCAGGCAGGTGAATTGGCTTCGACTTGTTGAATTGAAATAAGAACCAGAATTATAGAAGATAAGGTCATATTTACTAAATCAATTAAACCACATTAAAATAAGAACGTCGAATTATAAAAGGTAAACGTTTCGGGCTTCGCCCATCATCAGTACTCTGCAAAGACAAAGATATAACAATTACAAATGAAAATCTAATACCTAAAAATACATATGAATTCATAGAAAAAAAGACACTAAATGTCTAACTATAAAAAGTGGATGAGCACTATTCTGGTCATTTAAAATCGGTTTCAGTCTAAAGATGTAAAGCGATTCAACTATTCTAAGGTCAGAGTTATTGCACGTAGTAAGCGTTTCGAAGTTTTCTAACCGGACTCTGGAGCCGCAAACCTCAGCGTGCTGTCGCACGGATGAAAATGGAGGATGGGCTAGGATGTTACCGGTACGACAGCTTCTCTCAACGTGTTCAGAATATCTCTTAAAAAGTGTACGGGAAGTAGAACCCACGTACGAAGATGAACATAGTTCACAACTGTATTTATATACAAGAGATTCCTGAAGGCCACGGGGAAGTGCGTCTTTGTACCGGAACAGTGAACCAATATTATATTTATTGGACAAAATTATTTTTAAGTTTAATGTGGTTTAATTGATTTAGTAAATATGACCTTATCTTCTATAATTCTGGTTCTTATTTTTATTTTACGACTGCGTAGTAAAGCAGACTGTCAATTCTTTGTTGAATTGAGCTTCAGGTGTTGACTCTAAGTAAGTTACACTTGAGATTTTCACAAACTGAATAATCGAATTTTCAATCGGCTCTGCGTAATCGGCTTGCTTTTAACACTGGAAGCACAGATACAAAGTGCAAAGCTTCTGTTTGAAATTTCGAGCAAGTCAAGCCTTTAAGACTTAATCTCGGTGCCCGATCGAACGTGCTTATCGCGTCAGGTGCGACGACTGCAGCACAAGTGGCTGGAAGCGTACGGGCCGCAGACGGTCATCAGCCACATGTCCAACACGCTCTACATCATCGCCAACACGTACAGGCTTCTCTCCAGGCACCAAGACTCAGACTTCTTTACGGAAATTTGCTACGTGGGTTACTCCGTCTTTGCGGCCTACATCATGTGCTGCAGTGCCCAGCTCCTGGCTGATAAGGTGAGCAGTCTTTGCGGCCTACATCATGTGCTGCAGTGCCCAGCTCCTGGCTGATAAGGTGAGCAGGTAACGTTGGGCTATGAAAAAATTTTCCCTGTGTCGGAAAACTTAAACCTTTAAAGTTACGAAGGTAAAAAGGAAATATCCACCTGATCACACCCCCCCGCTGCAAAACCCACAAGCATCGGTTCGAGTTGCAGATATAGGCCAAGTGCCCCTAAGGAGTGTACGGCTGCTGTCGACCACGGATCGTTAATAATTATGGAGCCGTCGACGGAAGGTCTTTGTACAACGACCCGTGCCCCCTCTATCCTACCCATTACTGGGGAAGGTAAGTAAATAGCCCGAACGGGTACTGTCATTAACGGTATTCTCAAGGAAATTTTTTTGGGGCACCCAGTAGAGGGAATTACCCCTATTCATAGCAGGCTGTGCTGTTTTGCTAAAAGGGTTCACTTTCCTACAAGAAAAAGCCTTACGTAGCGATGCGGCGCAGCCTAGTTAAATAGGGTTATTATTTATTATTATTGTGAACAGTTAAAGATTGCGTTTCTACCACAACGCTGATTAAACAGAACAAAAATTAATTCATTTCAACATTACATGAAGCTTGAGCAGGAGCGAGAGAACTCACCGAAGGTTAGATTTCTTAAAAATAACAGCAATGTCGGTGGGACGTTTTACTTACGGTAGAATGATTTGTTGACTGAGCAAATAACGTGTAAAAGTAAGCAGGCTAGAGAATGAGTTTTGCAACTATAAGTCATGGTTATGATTCAACAATGATTAATAAAACCCTACGCTAAGCAATATTTTCTCTGTTTGATGAGGAACATTAATATTTATTCAGTATTGGTCTTCATGGCTAAATCTGCGCTGTAAAAGCTAATATCAGTGATGAAATATCATCAACCTTATTTACCTGATCCGAACATGCGATTTTACCGCTTCTGTATTGCTTACAAAGTACATACTGTATGTTTTTAGCTAATGAAGTAGTTTATTTTGTTCGCCGAATGCGATAAACTGTCATTTCGGCATAAATTCTTTCTATTTACCAATATTAGAATGAACTAGAGCACTCTGAGAGCGCATACCTCCGCCAAGTGAGCCAACGGAAGCAAAAATTCAAATTGGCTCTGAAACCATAATTTTTTTTGCATAAACTCCAAAATCTAATCATTTGTGCCTTTTTATATTAATAACAGTTTGCTCAATTTTTTTGCAGATCCGTTCATAACTTTTTGAGTTATACTGTTAACAAACGGTATGACAAATATGAGTCAAACATACAAACGAACCAACCAATCTGCACCAAAATTTGATCATTTATGTCTTTCAACATTACTAACAACCCCTATAAATTTCATAAAGATCCATTCATTATTTTTTGAGTTATTGTGCTAACAAGTATAAAACTAAAAACAGTGACAAACGAATGAACAAACAAACCATTACCAAAATTTGGTCATTTACTCTTTGTTATATACTCAACAACTCATGTTAATTTCATCAAAATCCATCCATAACTTTTTGAGTTATGGCATCAAGAAAAATGAGGCAGACAAACAAACAAACGGATGGACATATCTTCACCAAATGTTAATCATCTATTCCTCCTAACATACCTAATAATCCCTGTAAATTTCATCCAAATCGATTCATAAATTTTTGAGTTATCTTGGTGACAGACAAACAGGCAAACACGATCGTCTGTGTTTATTTATTTAGCTGGTCGTAAACCACACGCTATTCGGCCGTCCTCTCCTGCCCGTCAAGGAGCTGCCCATACGGCTCACTGTCAACAGATTCTATGCTTGTCTAACAAATATTCAACACGCAGTCTGAAAGCAAATTCGATTTATATGTTACGTATTCCAGTCGTATTTTCCAGAGNGAACCATCGAATTTATTCCCTATCTAAAAGTGAAGAAACTGTGTCAAACAAGATCACAAGTAAACAAGCAAGACACAAATAAACAAGCAAGCAAGACCGGTTCACAGACTTTTAGTATAATATAGATATAGATAGATAGATACTAGGCTATCGCCATCATGTCGGGACAGTATAGAACTCCCCTCAGGGAACATATGTATAGGATGGGCCATATGGTTAGGTTAGTTAGGCTCGCCCATCCTATGTTATCGGGCGCGGCGACCCAAGGGAACTCGTGTAGGTTATCTTAACCATTAGCTAAGGTTTTGGGACATCTGTTTTTCGAGTCCACTTTGCTACCTTCCCATCTCATACTCCTACTGATCTTCCTTCCATCTATTCTTCCTCCTCTTTCGCGACTTGTTGTTCCCATGCACGTTTATCCTGTGTGGGAACATCCTCGTGCATGGGTTCCACTTGTCTGTCGTCATACTTTATGTCTCTTCTTTCTCCTCTGTGATATCGTTTTTGTTGTGGAAACAGAAACGAAGACATAAACTTCGGAGTATAATAGTAATTCGTCCATAAAAATTTATTAAATCGTATGTGTAAAGTCTTTGCACACGGTATTCCCCAACGATGAAGTTTCTACACCAAAGGTTTCAAGGCTTCAGGAGAGCGGGAGTTGGAGTCGAGATAAGCTGTTCAGTTTGAGATACATAGATAAATATATATACTTTGGCCACATTTTAAAGAACATTTGCCTGTCTTCGAGATTTTCAGTCCGTTCAGTTTCATTGAAGCTTGAACAATTGTGGAGATTATGTCATACATTGCCTGAATGGACAGTCTGGACAGTCACACAGTCTCTCATAAAAGCGCTCGGTTGCTCACCGTTACCAAGCCTTCACCCACGCCTAGCTGCTGGTCGTGTTAAGGTACGCAAATTAATTCAACTTCAAGAAATTGTCTTCGTGTGATCATCGGTTTGGTAACACTAACTTATACGGTTTAACTTGCGCAATATATAACAGACTGCTAAGTTTGCTATGTCTTGTATCAAATCAGTCGGAATGAATGTGACAGCGAGACCCGAGCGTGTACCAAAGAAGTTGTTTCGAAACAATTCTTTATTTATCGGGCATCGTTCAACCTTTTGTGTAATTTTTACTGATGAATTATCACCGCCCTTTCTTTACGGACAATTGCCTATTCAAAGCTAATACTGGTGTTATTAATCCACGCCTGACTTATGTTTAGACGAGAGTTATTCCTAAGTGTAGCTACGATTGTTTGTAGAAAATGATTTGTGACGTCATCGCTTCGTACGTCCGCCGCGCGCACGGCAACATGTCCTGTTCCATCATTTTTGGATTAGCGATAAGTAATACAGCAAGCGGACTAGCCTTAAGAGCAAAAGGGCCGCAAGCCGCAAGAGCAAAAGGGCCGCAAGCCGCAAGAGCAAAAAGGTCGCAGACCGTAAACTTCCGGTCATTTCAAATATTGCGACCAGGCCGCAAGTGCCCGCCTCTGCCTGTCTTGAATGGGACGCTAGTAAAATGCGAATTTTGGTGAATTTTACAGATAGAAGACACTGCCGACTGCATTTTACAAGTCTTTGCACGACGTCGAGCGCCATCTCAGCGCGTGCAGCACGTAAGTGTCGCATTAGATTCAATAAATAATTAATAACAATAATAATGAAAATGATACTGAAAATAATAATAGACTGAACAAAACTGATAGTAATAAAATAATGGAAACAACAGAATAAAAATCACCCACGTTAAGGGGGCGTCAGGAGTTACAAATTCAACCTCGTCATTTTTGATGGCAGTTAACTCTAGATTTTTGGCATTTTTCACACTTCAGTCAACCCACCTGACTGCCTCCTGAAAAGAAAAAGAAAAGTGAGGACGGCTCAACTCTTTATGCCTAGTTTTGGGTGGACAGACAAACAAACAAACAAACAAACAGACACATACCCGAAGACGAAAACAATATACAACTCTCGCTTCGCTCGATCGCGGGTGATGACAAAAATATTAAAAATTAGGGTAATAATAATATGTAAGAAGCAATAATCAGTAAATATAATAATTTAAATATAAAGTACTAATGACAATAGTAAATTAAACTAGAGAGTACTCTGAAAGCGCATACCTCCGCCAAGCCGGGAAACGGTGACAGAAAATTCAAATTGGTTCTGAAACCATGATTTTTTTCGTATCATTACCAAAATCTAATCATTTATGCCCTTTGATAGTGTTATCAATTCCTGTAATTGTCATGACGATCCACCGATAACTTTTTAAGTTATGCTGCTAACAAACATTATGACAAACATAAGTCAAACACACAAACAAAGCAATCGATCACCACCAAAATTTAATCATTTGTGTCTGTTACCATTACTAAAGTCTCCCATAAATTTCATAAAGATCCGTTTATATTTTTTTGAGTTACTGTACTAACAAGGGTAAAATTAAAAACAGTGACAGACGAACGAACAAACAGATCATTTCCAAAATTTGGTCATTTACTTTTCATATATTACTATGAAAATCGGTACATTATTTTTCAAGTTATGGCCTCTAGAAAAAATATACAAACAAACAAACAGACAGAATCAAACAGACAGATAAACAGATTTTCTCCAAAAAGTTGATCATCTGTTACTGTTACCACGCCCAACAATCTCTGTAAATTTCGTAAGCATCCGTTCATAACTTTTTGAGTAATCTTGGTGACAGACAATTGATTGACAGACACGACAAAACTATTACTTCCTCAGCGGAGGTAACAATAATAACTTCAACGACGTACCTACCATCTGTTTAGCGTATTGTAGCCTTTTTGTCGACGAACTGCAGAAAAAACCATTTGCAGGAATAGTAGTTTGAAAATAGCCATGTACGTTCACTTGCTCTGTGCAGAGGAAATCAATCCAATTTCATTACAGAGAGGTTGAATTAGAGGTCGTGCAAGCTTCCGTATCTTGGATGCACACAGAATCAAAAAGTGCAAAGTCATCCAACTTCCCTCTTTTGGGGTCACGTTTTGGCAAGGATGATGCTCATAACATTGACCATTACCGCTTGTCATCGCGCACATACAAATTCAACACACGACTTATTGTTTAAATATTTATTTTAGTTCTGAACCCCGTGCAAGTTGAAGCCCTGTACGCCAAAACGTAATCGGATCTGGAATTGTGCGGAGATGCAACTATTGCGCTAGTGTGCAGCCGCCATTAGCCGTGAAACCGGCGATTTTCATAGAAAATGGAAGGAACTTGTAGCATGCCGATAGAAATGTAGCATCCCAAGCAGGAATGTTTTCCTGTATCGGATCAACGCGCATGGGAAGCAGCATGTCGGGAAAGCTGAGGAATAACAGAACAAAACGTCATTGGTAGGAGAATGAAAATAGAAGGAACCAAAGTAGGCATATTTGCACATACTGCCTGTAGCGAAACGTGACATTGATGATGGTAACTGAACGTACCCTGAGCAGCGCAAGTATAGTCCTCTAACTTTCTACTACACGTTACGCGTTTTTCCACTCATTTGATACATTTGCCGCCCGCTGAGTATCCACGAGATGTAGAGCTGCCTGTGTGTAGGTGAATCTGCTCTTCCGTATCCAGGGCTGCTAAGGCACGAGTTTTTCCCAAAGATGGTGGGTTTTCCCAAAGATGGTGGGTTTTCCCAAAGATGGTGTGTTTTCCCAAAGATGGTGTGTTTTCCCAAAGATGGTGTGTTTTACCAAAGATGGTGTGTTTTACCAAAGATGGTGTGTTTTACCAAAGACGGTGGGTTTTCCCAAAGACGGTGGGTTTTCCCAAAGACGGTGGGTTTTCCCAAAGACGGTGGGTTTTCTCAAAGACGGTGGGTTTTACCAAAGACGGTGGGTTTTCCCAAAGACGGTGGGTTTTCCCAAAGACGGTGGGTTTTCCCAAAGACGGTGGGTTTTACCAAAGACGGTGAGTTTTACCAAAGACGGTGGGTTTTA
>LQNS02001154.1:5994106-6013606 GCA_001587735.2 Parhyale hawaiensis
ACCACCAGTACCAATTAAAGGAGGTACAGAAGAGCTCACACCAAGCACAGCGCTCTTCAAGGTGGACCACCACTTATGTGGGCTAACAGACGAGGCTAACAACTCCCTGGACCTCAAATTTTTTGTGCTCCCTATCAGCTTCCTCATAAGTAGCACCAGCCCGACTCCGGTGTTCCCTGAAAAGCTGAAAGTCAACATCATGTAAGGATTGCTTTCATTCCAATGAACACGCGAGTACAGAATATCCATCGCATCGTTGTGGGCAACGCTGTAGAGGAATTTGACCACGCCCAAAGTCTGACACTGTGCAAAGCGAATGTTACTGGTTGGCGCGGACATTCCTAATGGGCATAAAACCTCGCGAAATTTTCACCTTGAGTGAAGTAGCATTTTCAGAGGCTTTCTTACCAAACTTTTACCCAATACTGCAGGAAAAGTACTCTTCCGCAAATGCTTCGTTTAAAAAAGTGCTTTAACTGTTCATGATTTAATTTTTTCTCTAAGGCGGATAAAAGAGAAAATTGATTAGCACCAATGGTTAAGTTACTTTTCTGAACTTTTTGACCGGGCTCGATGCGTGCGTCTAATGTATTTTATTTCCAGTTATATATTTCATTATTCAGCCACACACGCAGCATAATTTTATCGATATCATGATAAAGTCAGCCCTTCAGCTACGAACAGACAATGGTCCGGGCTCGAGAAGTGCGGACACACACGCACAAAACTGGCTCCTCGACAGCACTAGAGCGAGCAGTGAATACTTTCGAATTGAATTTTTCTCCAGTCATCAACTTTGTCATATGTATACTTTTTACTTTTACAGGCTATTGTTCACGGTGGAAGTAGACGAAGACCTTTCATTTGATGTAAAAACGAGTGTTATCCTAATTTATTTTATTGGACCTTAAGGAAAATGCTTTGATTTTTCTTCGATCTTCTGCTTTACATTCACTAATTTTATTTCTGCAAACAGTTACTGCACAGTGAAATTTAGAGGACTTCAAAGCCTTGTCTAGATGGGAGTTCTACTGCTACACAGTGGACAACTACGCACTGCCGGATCTAGAGAGGAGGATGAGAGGGGAATTAGGAGCAAAGTTCTCCTTCAGGTAACCAGAGAGACGTTCAATAATATTAGCTTGCCTCGCGGAGGGAGCAAAAACTTGTACGTAACTTCTTCGAATTTATATATCAGCTGGTGAGAAGGGGCATTGGTCCCTAGTCCCCCCTCTACACTCTGGCCATTTTATCAAGGCAGTTTGGGCGTGGTTAAATTCCTCTACCACGTGGGCAATTTTATATATAGTTCTGAGATTTCTCTATGAGCAGGTAGTGGGCGGGGCACATAGAAATGCACATAGAATTGGCAATTCTGTAGAGGAATTTGACCACGCCCAAACGACCTTGGTAAAATGCTCAGAGTATAGATCCTCCCATTGGCCACAGCAACAAGTCACTCACAGGCATAGGAGAGCGCCGCGCAGTAGTGGGACCCTCCGTTGCAGTTCTCCATCATCTCCACGAGGTTGACCATCTTGAAGGACCAGCCAGGCACGTCGTTGAACATGAGATCTTTGCCAACTTCCACCGTGAAGTAACAGTCTGCAACAGCACGAAATAATACTGTTTCTAGAAACAACTGAAGCAAAATCGTAATATTCTTGTTTATTGCCAAGGGAGATCGTTGCAATTACCTCCCTCATAACAAAGTTTACTCGACTGCAGGCAGTGACTATAGATTTTACTAACAAATATTGTTCATAACGATCATAGCAAGCAATATCTACTTGAGTATTGGTTGTTACATCGTAATCATTTGTAAAACAAAATCCATTTATTGCTAATATTACTGCCAGTGATTACCGTTTACCACTTTGGTTAAGAGTCTTTATGATGATCCTTTAAATTTAATAGGGATTAATACAAATATGAAATCTCCCGAAAACAGGCACATGCTTCTAAGAGTTGAGTATGCTAGGTCTTATATGAAACAGGATATGAAGTGTATTTTATTCAAAGATGAGACCACAGCGACTCTCGATGGCACAGACGGATGGTCTAAAGGACGGGTCGGATTTGAGGGAAAGCTCTTTCATCGTTTTCGCCGCCATCAAGGCGGTGGTGGTATTATGTTGTGGGCTGGGATTATGAATGATAAACTTGTAGGTCCAACAATGGTCCGTGAAGGAGTTATAATTAATTCTGTTAATTATTGCGCCCTACTCGATAAATGTCTTGTTCCTTGGCTTGACGACCAGACTTTGGATCTTCGCAAAATGCTGGTTTTCATGCAAGACAATGCACCCTCGCATTCAGCGAGAGCTACAAAAGAATACCTGGCTTCTTTGGGGTTTAAACACCAGAATTTGATGGTGTGGCCACCCAATTCTCCAGATTTGAACCCAATTGAAAACGGTGGTCTATCATCAAGCGCAAAATTTATACAGAGGGTAAGGAGTTTTCTTCAAAAACAGAATTGTGGGAGGCCGTACAAGTCGCTGCAACTGTATAAAGTAATAATATTGACTCATTTCATTAATGACCGCATTTTTTAGGTCATAAAACATAATGGACGTTTCTTTAATAAATGAGCTTATAATTGCTATTGTTTCTTGTTTATTTTACCTTGTTTGGTGTTGCAGTATGTTCCAAATATCTTAAAAGTATTGTTTAGTAATTAATAAATAAACTGATAGTTAATTTGTGTTTTATTCATCATATTTAGCTAATTTTGATACCTGAGACTAATATCGTGGTTCAGGAAATACAGGGTGAATTTGATAAAAGTAAGTTTCTAAATGGTATCAAGCAAACAGTTTATCAAATAATAGGATTATGAATATTGTACATGATTAGTCTGCGACATGCAATAGAAGTATCAAGTTAAAATAACAGGAAATAATAGTTTTACAGAAAAATCAAATCGGACTAATACCGTTGGTTGCAGTGTACTTTAGACTTAGTCTAAATCTTCATATACAGTGTTTGTATGTATTCTTGATTTAAAATTAATATATCGCGTGTAGGGTAGTAAAATTTAGGACCTAAATAAAAACTACATGAAATAATGGGATTCTTCATCGAGGACTAGCTGAACATACCGTACCTACAGTATATATGGAAAGTGTTCGCCAACTCACTGGTTTTGCCGCTGTCCCTTTCGGCCACCAGGAATGGGTGGCGGGAGCAAGTGTACCACACCCCTGTGAATACGGGGGGCTGACCCCCGGGCATGGCGGGGTACGTGAGACACACGCTGGCATCCTCACACGGGGTAAGCGTGCACGGGTTCTGTACGAGAAAATTTGCACATTGGTCAGGCAACATGGGTCATGCAACATTGGTCATGCAACATGGGTCATGCAACATGAGTCATGCGACATGGGTCATGCGACATGGGTCATGCGACATGGGTCATGCGACATGGGTCATGCAACATGTCATGCGACATGCAACATGTTTCATGCGCTATGGTTCATGCGACATGGGTTATTATTTATCAACAGTAAAGGCAGGTTTCTAGCTGCCTCAGAGCGGCTCAATATAGATTAACGTTAGTTGAAGCTTTAGCTTAAGTTTCCTAGACTGAAAATGACGCGTCACAGACAATAGAGCGTGGTAGTAGCTCAACACTTTTAGTTATGGATATTATTACATGACAGTAACAACAAAGGAAAAGTAACATGCAATTAAAGAGGGAAATCCAAGTACCCATGAAAATACCACAGGGGAACATAATTTTAGGGAAAATACAGAGATCGTCAATATACTCCATGAAGAATTATGAAAGCAAAATTGAAGTAAAACAAATGTCCCACAGACCCCAGCTCCAAAAATAAAACCAATGAAAATAAGTACCAACAGTAAAACACCAGCGAAAACCCCTTATGACACGCGTAATCTAGTGAAGACAAACGTAGGCCAGTGAATACCCGTGATAAAAGATGAAAAACAATAAAACCAATAAAAACTGGTGAAAAAGTAAATATCCAGTGAAAACAATTGAGAAACCCATGAAAAATTAATAAAATATCAATTAATATCGGTAGGAATCAGTGCAATGTCCGTGAAGAACAGTAAAGGAAGGAGACTCAGAGCTCTGAATCCTGGAAACGGGATACGTTCGAGTGAAAAAGATGCGAGCTAATTTAATTACGGCAAAAATTTAACTATCTGCTCTAACACTGCACTGAGAAAGCAAATGATGGAATTAAAAATCATATTTTTTTATCATTGTAGTCTTTTTTCACGGTCTCTTGAGTCGCGTAGCTTGTGTAACGATGTCGTGCAATATGTTTTGGAAAGTTTATATTATTCTATTGCTGCTACGGTGACTGAGTTCTTCAGTTATTAATATTAAATAATCTGATAATAGAATATGCCCATGGACACAGTCTCAAAAGGAGATTATTGTAGAAATTTCTCTCATCAGACGTGTGATAACACGAGCTACTCATGGGGTCGTACGTTTAGTGAAAGCACTGCAAATCCTTTGCAGGTAATTATACTTGAAGTTATCAGCGCTTTTTAACTGCCTGCGCATAAGAAGTTATTTCACGCTAAGACACAAGATGGAAAGAAGGAATAACTGTGTTGCTTATAACTCTGACAGAAACTCCAATACAACTGATGGACAATCATTTTTTAGACCCATTTATTGTTTTCTGACTACAAATGAATTAATAGAAAGAAACATACAAATTACCAAAAGACACATCAAAATCGAGAACGCATCTAGCTAAAAGTGCAGTCACTTATGGGATACATTGGAATGAAATAGAAGAGTTGACGCACTGCTCTAAGAGCAATGCTTTTATCATGGCCATTTCTAAATATACTGCAACTTAAGATCCAACATCAGTAGCAAGATCTAGCTAAGAAACAGACACACAACGTTATACGCGAACACAAGTACATCAGACATTAAAAATTTTGTCCTCCAACGTATACTAAATCTAAGATGAATTATACTGGCTTATACAATAGTCTTCGAAACGCCTTTTGAATGTATCGTGTGCCATTGGTTGATCAAGTTCTTCGGGGACCTGATTGTAGGCATGTACGCACTGGAATATCGTGAAGCGCCTCTCAATTTCCAGACGGATACCCGGCAAGTTGAAGCTACGGCTCCTTGTGCTATAGTACTGAATAGCTACGAGTGGCTAAAGTGAGTCGGAAAATATGGAGTTTCACCAACTATGGCCCTTCTAAAAACTTCAAAATAAAATAACGATGTATATCTTCGTATTGAAGAAGTTTTAATCTAAAATACATAATATTGGTCGATGCCGAAGGGGTATTGTTGACGTCGCATTTGGAAAATTCTAGAAAGAATTACTGTCAATGTCAATGGGCGAATCTAGGCCAGACACTCAAACCGTATTGGTCGCACTTGTGAGGTGCGCATTCCGATCAAAACTGGTGGTGATGCGCTAGCCACAAAGTATTCTAATAGTTTCGTAGTCCGAGGGGAGAGATTATTAAACAAATTGCCTCGTCACATTCGAAATGTCACCGGTACAGAGACTGCGAAATTTAAACACTTACTGGACGCATGCTTACTGCATAGGTAAGCTGCAAGTATAATAAAGCATAATATAGTGATACCTGTGCATCTCTAGATAAATATCTAGAAACTGTGTAAATAGCACCTCTAGCTTTGTTGATTTTATTACACAGAAAGAGATGTGAGAGTTGAAGTTTATATGCTGATCTAAGATAACTCCCAGGTACTTAAAGGACCTTACCCACTCTAGTCTAACTCCGCTGAGATATATATCAGGTAAATGGTAATTTCTAAGTGAACTAAAAAGCGCCAGTTTGGTTTTGATGGAATTTGGAGTAAGCCTACTTGAATTCAGCCACGTGAGTAATATCGCGACAAAACTACTTAACTTTTCAATTGCTCCTTGAAGCGAACAGTCGTGAACATAAAACACCGCATCAACGGCATAGAGTTGACTATCAGCACCATAAATTATCATATCATTATTGTAAACATTAAAAAGAAGTGGCTCAAGAACAGACCCTTGTGGCATGTCTATGTTTAAAATCTTTGAATAAGACTGCACATCTCCTAGAGTAACAAACTCTCTTCGGTTTGATAAGTAACTAGCTATAAGATATTTTAGAGTGCCCCTATTCCATAGTGGTCTAACATCGTCAATAAAATTTTAATGTCTATATTATCAAAAGCTTTTGTTAAATCTAAAAATGAGCAAACCGTGTAGGTTTTACGTTGAAAAGCGGATAAGAGGTCAGTGACAAGACTATAAACGGCATGGGTCGTATTTCTTCCTATTCTAAAACCTTGTTGAGGGCCGTTGAGCAAATTGTTAAATTCAAAGTATTGCTTTAAACGAGAATGTAATAGCTTTTCAAAAATTTTATTAAAGATTGATTATGTAGAGACAGGTCTAAAATTGGAAGCTATATTGGGATCACCACATTTGTGCAATGGAACAACTCTTGCTAGCTTTAACACTTCCGGGTAAACTCCATCTGAAATACATTTGTTAAGAATCGAACACAAATACTGAACTATCCAAGGCAAAATTAAAAGTAAGTGCTTTGGTTGAATTTAATCTCTATGATATCGCTTGGCCCGCATATTAAGAATTAAATTAAAAATTTCTCCGGGGATAATTATAGGAAAATTGCACTCAGTTTGTACTCTAGGTTCCGGAATGACATATTGCACATTATTAGTTGGTAGCTGACTAGCAATATTTCCAGCTATGGAAGAAAAATGATTCGCCAGGTATTCACCACTGGGTACTCTCCCATCCACGTGCATTTCACTAATTGTCTTGAGAGTCTTCGGAAGAAGTCCAGGTGACGTTGCTCACGTCACCCCACGTGTGTGGAGTCACTCTGCTGGGTGTTTTCTGTGGTGCCGCAGTTTGCGACCAAAGAAAGAGCCAGCAGCGAATTATCTCCACAGTGCACGTAACCGTTGACCGCTGGTCTATCTGGTATTTTTCTTAAATGTGAATCCAGCAAATTTTTGAACTCTACAGTTTTGATATCAGTGGCGTTTCGAATATGCCGAGGCATTTTGTTAAACAATCTTGCTCCCCGTATGGCGAAGCTATTAGAATATTTTGTGGCCACAGCTTTTCCACCATCTCTACTTGGGATACGGATATCACAGGTCCTTCCAGTTCTTTCCAAGTATATGGCGACAATCCGCTCATTCATATTCACAGTGATACGTTCCAGAATTTTACAAACATATATGATTGTAAATCGTTCGAATCTGCGCTGTATTGAATACAAGTGGAGACAGCTGAGTCGTTTGTGGTAATCGTACTCCTGCATGCCTCGAATTTTGGTCGTGAACGATCGTTGGATACCTTCAAGTTGTTCAAGCTTTTTTCTTGTACTCGGCATCTAAAGTGGGGAACAGTATTCTATTCTCGGAAGGATTAATTGCTTCCATAGTGTGTGCATTACATCTATTTCGCGTAACGAGAAAGTTCGTAAGACCCATCCACTCCATCTTTTTCCCACAGCGATAACTCTAGTAATATGTTCTTCGAACGTAGCATCGTCTTGCATTCTCACTTCGAGGTCTCTTAAAACTGTCTTTCTCAAAATTTCATGCCCATCGCTGGTGGTATATTGCGTGGATTCAAAGAGTGGTTGATTTTTTTCCGTTTCTTAGCAGTTCAAATTTTGTATCATTAAAGGTCATATTATTTCTTACTGACCATTGGCAGATACTTTCCAAATCTCGTTGCGTTTAGTTTGGCGGCACAGTTAATCATTGACTGCACCCCAAGCTTCCGCTGGGCTATTAGTAGCTCTTTTTATTTATTTATTGAGGTAATACACTTGTTTCACAAATTTATCTCTGTATCATAGAATCTTAGGACCACCTATTTCTTACTTGAGTTTTGTTACTTGATTATTGAAAAGTAAAAGTTATGATATTGAAACCAAGTCCATATCATTATCTTTTTCTGTAATCCACTAAGTGTCAAAACGAATATATTTGCACTTTAGGGAATATATTTGTGCTTAAGGTAAACATAATTTTTTGGACATCATTAAGTGTCGCAGTGAAAGTATGAAAGAAATTGAAACAGATGACATTTTCATTTTTATCATTAGGTTTACCACTTACAGGGCGTCCTTCATTACCAAATTATTGACGAAAGTACGACCAGTACAAAATAATCACACCTTTTTAGCCGTCATATATGGCGGATGGGTAAGTTAGTAACTTGATAATTTTTAATTATCTTGCAGACCATCACAACGAAATATTTTCTTCGTACAAAGTAACAATACGCGTCATTCGGCTCGGCGATAGTTTTTTCAACATTTAAGTGTGTTTGTCGAATTTCCGCCTACTTTATCAGCATACAGCAGGGGACACGAAATGCACTGTGCATATATATTTATACATGCATATTTTGTAGAAGCCGATGAGAAGCAGTTGAAGAAACGTTGTTACCCACGACGCGCGTTTCGCTTTTCGTCATCACCTGAGGAACAGCGAAACGCGCGTCGTGAGGTAACAAATTTTCTTTAACAGCTTCTCATCGATTTCTAAGAAATATTCATGCTATTTTAAGAATATAATATATGAATGTATACATATAACGTTCTGATTATGAAGCGGGTCACCTACCTCTATGAAGCTCAGGACCATGAGGTGCACCCAGCCTGGTGTAGCAGTAGTTAATTTCATGGGGTTGCCGGCACGAATGATTTGGAGGATTTCACACTGACCCGTTGCATCTGGCGAGCAATGCAATGGAAGAAATGCTTGTCAGCCGTCGCAATGTAGATTATCACCCGTATTAACTTAAATTATACCAAAAGAAAGAGGAGAGTGGAGTCAATAGATTTTCAAGCTCCTAATTAAATAATAGAAAAATACATAAACATGTATCTTAAAACTAAAGGGCCGTGATAATATAAAAAATAGTAAATATAGGATAAAAAAGAAATTGCAGACAAAACTAGAGGAACACTCTGAGAGCGCACATCTCCGCCAAGCAAGACAGTAATAACGAAAAATTTTAAATTGGCCCTGAAACAAGGATTTCCTGTTCTCATCACCAAAATTTGGTTATTTGTAGCGCTTGGCTTTATTAATTGCAGTTTTTGCAATTTTTCAAACATCCGTCCGTAACTTGTTATGTTCTGACAAGCAGCAAGTCTAACACACGAATTGACTCACCTACCATCTCCAGAATTTGGTTATTTGTGTCTTTTAACTTTTCTGATTATTCCTGAATATATTTTATGGCTACTCGTTCCCAACTTTTTGAGACAGGTGGTGACAAACATGAAAAAAACATATAGGCTAGCAGACAAACAAACGGAGGACAGATCAGCACGGAAATTTTGTCATTTATTCTTCAAAACATCCACATTTATGCGTGAAATTTCACGAAGATCATTTCCTAACTCTGTGAGTTAAGTCACCAAGAAGAAAGCAGAAACACAGATTAACAAACAAATAAATGAATGGACGCATCTCATCAAAAGGTAATCATCTGTTCCTCCTAACAAACCTAACAATTCCTGTAAATTTGGTAAAGATCTGTCCATAACTTTTTGAATGGAGTATCCTGGTGACAGACAAGCAGATTAACTCCGACAAAAACAAACATAACCACCCTGGCGGATGTATCAATATGAAATAAGTACAATATTCAACATACCTATCAAACATGATAAAAATAGATAGGGTGACAAACTGGAATAATCTATCGGAATAAATTTTATTTGTATGCCAATCTAAGTACTACGAAGAATCATTAATGACTAGCTAGACCCGTGAAAAGTTCAGGGTTAGTTAATGTTCTCACTTTACAAAAAGTATCAATCCTATGCTAGGCTATTGTAACTCACTTTAGTTAGACCTAATGCACCTCTTCTAAACCTAACATTCTCCATAATAACACGAGTCACTTAGTCCCGACGAAGTGCAACTACCCTCACGTCTGCTGCACGCAAGAACGTTTCTCCATACCCCCTTCCGATTACGCTGCCGGAGATGCAGCTTCAAATGGTCTAGTATTATATTGTTCGAACACTGATTTAACTTTGAGCCTCGCAGCAGCTCTTCCGATACAGCGAGGGTCCATTGCTCAGTTTCGATCTCGCTCTTAATTTCTATTCTATTCTGCCTCAAGCAGAATTATTATGCTAAGGTAACTTCTAATAATTACAAGGTCAACAAATAGAAATAAACGTATAGGGATAAACAAACTCCCATCATCAGAAGTGCAGCAAAAACGAAACCCTACAACCTAAAATTACAAACTTTTTTATTTCCTATCGAGAGGAGCATATGTGTGATCAGGGGGGAGTCTAAAAATGGAATGAACTGGGCTGCGTGGAGGAGCCAGATGTCAGCTCCTGTACAGTCGACGGATGTGAAGCTAATCAACGGTTGTATGAAGCGTTGCAGCTGAGGGTATAATATTGAGGCTAGGTTTTGATCTGTGGATGTAGAGGGATTCTACTGTTGTGAGCTCTATTGGATCAAAAAAGAAAAGTCAATGATTGAACAGTCATTGTTGCTGATGGGATGGTTGTTTTGCTCAGCATTTAGGCGGGGAGCTGAAAGTGAAGGTTTATTAAGGGGTAAACCGGTTCGGCTGGATACACCTAAATGTTGGTCAATGCGGGCTTTGAAATGTTGTCCTGTGCTCCCGATGTACGAGGCATTGCATCCTCTGCATTGGAAACGGTAAGTAGCACTTTGCAGCAAATGTGTGGGATGTTTGTCTTTAAATTTTAAACAGGACCCTATGGTGAACGTGTTTTTGTATGAAAATTTGAAATTTATTTTTGGGTGGGCTTCAGATAGAAACGTTTTCGATGTGTTTACTGCAGTAACAGAGGCTTTGTTGTAGTACGGAAGTGAGTGAAAGAAGTTTAATCTACGAACGGAGGGTTTGCTAAAACCGGGATCGAACAGTTTGTCTCGGAAAAATTTGCGGTAGTGATCCAGGGAATGGTGGGGATAACCGTTATTTTTGAAGAAAGTTCGGAGAAAGTCAACTTCGCTTGAGAAAGTAAGGTAGGAGGACCGATGATATGCTCGAAATAGTAAAGCTTTTATTGCTTTAATTTTAAATTAATCGTAGCAGTGACAGAAGAAACTTGTCCCGAGGCCTGAGAATGTGGGTTTTCTGTAAACTCCAGTGACAAGCGTTGAGTCTTGGTTGGTTGTTAAAACATCTAGAAAAGCTAAAGAATTATCTGATTGGCTTTCGGCAGTGAACTTAATATTTGGATGTTTGCGGTTTAAATATTGCAGGAATAAATCAGAATCTGTTTGAATCCATTCAGCCGATTGTCTGTCTCCTTCATTGTTGTTTATACAATAACTCAAAAAGTATCAACGGAATTCCATGAAATTTGCACGAATTTTCAGGTAGGTTACGAAATATGATTTACAAAATTTTTGTGGCGATCTGTTTGTCCGTTTGTTTGTTTGTTTGTTTGTCTCTGTGTTTGATTTTATGTTTGTCAGCAACATACAGTAACTCAAAAAGTTATGAAGGAATTTTATTAAATTAGTAGGTTTTGTTAGCAATATTATGAAAAATATATGACCATTTTTTAGTGATGATCGGGCTGCTCGTTTCAATATTTGACTAATGTGTTCTGTCTTAGATTTTGTCACACCATAACTGAAAAAGTGACGGGCGGGTCTTCGGGTAAACTCTAAAAACTGTTATCACTATCTAGAGACACAAATGGCTGAATTTTGTTGGTGATCAAAAATCAAATCCTAGTTTCAGGAAGCATTTGAATTTTTTACTAACATTGCCTAGCTTGGTGGAGGAATGCGTTCTCAGAATGTTCTAGTTCTTATTATAATAAAATTTTAATAATAATACGCTTCATATAAATTTGTCCAGAAGTCGCCATTATGCATCTAACAAATATTCTGCATGCGAATATTCTTAACAAGTTCAAATCAAATAGCGCAGCATGCTACAAACACACATACCTAAGAAGTTGACAGCGTAGCAGTCTACAGTGGCTTTGCACGCGCCGGTGCACTGTAGCAGCGATTGTACACGTCCTGCTGTAACCGCAACCCCGTCTACTTGCCTCACGTCACTAACTGAAAAGCAAATGTAGACCGAAGGTGTCTACGATTTTCCATTTTAAAAAATCACAGTACAGGTGGAGATGATTCCCGAGTATGCCTTTTGCGTCTCATTATGAGCAGTTTCAGCAATGGTAGCCAATGAAAATATATAGATATTTATCGGTTGTCTATGAGTACATAGTGAGCTGAAGCGAATCATATCTGATAAAGGCCTATAAATTTCTCTTTGGGATGTCGGAAGCAGGAACTGTACTTAGAATTTTCATTATTTACAGAGAAGGTGGGGCTACAGAGTGAACGGACTGCAGATTGAGCTTGAATTTTATGACTCAAACCTTTGCTTGGTGGTTGCAAAACACTTTCCTGGGACTAGCATTACGGAGGATGTATGTATATACCTGTATATGTAATCACTTTTCCGGTAAATGGTTAAAAATGAATTTTTCTGTCATTGCGTTGAAAGTTGGGTAAGAATCTTCTATTTACAATTCCAAAGTGCAGAGCAGCATCGTACTCACCATAATTTGTGTTCCAAATTCCGGAAGAAATGAGAGCCGTTGCGTAGCTTTGGGTCAGGATAAATCCAGCAAAACTTGCAGTTACGGAAACCAAAAGAAGCATTTTTTTCCTGCAAGATTTTCTATCACCTAAGATGAATTAGTGAAATGATCTGAACAGGATAAATATAATTTATTTTATAAATTTCAAAATATTTTTCGATAATGTCAATTATTTTGTAGATATAAAATAATATCAAAGCTACTTATCCCACGAAGAAACGAAATTTATCAGAAAGGAAGTTTATCAATATACCCTGGTAATGGAAACAGAAATGAAAATAAGGTATGTGGTCGGGATTCGAACCTGGGAACTAGGCAAAGGTCGCAGTACCACTAAGCCAACGCAACATAAAAACACACCAAGCCCAAAGGATGTTCGCCTCGCTCAGGCGCTCACCTCTCTGTCATAAAGCGAGAGAAACTGACACGCATATATCCATTGTGCCCAACAATCTCTACCTAATCGGACTTCACCCAACTTACGAGTTTGATCAATGCATCATTAGCTTAACACAAACTAATAAAACCGTTCGATTGTATGTACGCCGAAATTAGGTCTATGAGGCTTTACTTGTCGCAAATTTGAGACAGAAACTTTGGCTTTCTCACTTTGAATCGTGTTGCAAGTGTTAAGCTTGGTGCCTACGTAACAACTTTTGCTGGCGAAAGAAACTTAGAGCCAACTCATCTAATCCGACTGCGTTGCCATGACCGTGACTTCAGCATGAAGCTTATGAACATCGTACTGTCATTCTTAGATTATCAAGCTTTGTAAATTCAAACTGTTCTTAATTAGGAGCGATGGCAGAAAGTTCGTGATTTTCGCTAGCTATGGTGTAGAAATTTCAGTAGCGGTTGAGAGTTGTAATAATTTTTATGCAGTTAAAATTTGCGACAACTGAAGCCGTGTCTCGGCAACGTAAACGGATTAGTTGAGTTGGCTCTGTGCTCCTAGCGCCAACGAAAGTTGTTATGTGCACACGGGGCGTTAGAAGCTACGCGAATATGCCGAGTCTGATTAGAACTCAACTATACGGAGCACGATTCTGGAAGTAATTTGGGCAATCGAATATTGGTCAAAGCCCGCAACTTAATTAAATAGGCATAAGCCAGAGCACAGGTCACTTCATTTTAGTGTCCATACGAACGTACCTCTAATCTATTTGATATTGGGAATAACCATTACAAATTATAATACAGTCAGTCGGTTGATAACAGTGTGAAAATGGCAAGCAGAGTAGTGGGATTCATCACCAAAAATTTCGAATACAAATCTAAGGATATCATCAGTCCCTTGTACAAGGCGCTCGTTCGCTCTCACTTAGAAGTCGCTCTTCAATTCTGGTCGCCACATCTGCGCAAAGATATCGATACCATTGAAAGAGTCTAACGGGAGCAACGAAATTGATACCTCAGCTGCGAAACAAGCCGTACAAGTGTCGCCTACAAGTACTGGGCCTGATCTCTCTCGCGCAAAGATGACTCAGCGGGCAACAACAGAGGGACTTTTTGAAAGAGATGTTAATGAGCACTGGCGAAACAACGGCCCAAAACTAAAGTATAAAGCCCGAAGAACAACCTTAAGCGAGCAGTTTTTTTTAGTATTCGTATTTCATAGTGAACATTTGAAATAGATCCCCTCCAACGTTATCGGTGCGGAGACAGTCAATGCGTTTAGAAATAGTCTTGACGAACATGGGGAAAGACATCCTAAACAACTAAGAACACGTCCTCTGGAAGTCACAGGTAAACTCTTAAGCTCCACAGATCAGCGGCTATAAATTGCACCTACATGCATGCATGATCGACGCGTGGCTGAGATCTTCGTTTACTCTTCTTCTTTTCTCAGTGATCTATGTCATGCTAACATAATGGCAATAGCTCATAGAGGGCCGGTGCGTAAGTTCCGGGGTCTCTCTGGCAATGGGCCTGTTGGTCCGTCTACTGCCGCCTATCGAATCTGATCTAAACATTTTGCTTTCACTATGTTTTAATTCCCAATCTTTTCAAAACTTATTAAATTAACTTTAACCTAATGTAATCTGTTCCAATGTGATTAAACTAAACTTCAACTAATTAACTTAACGCAGCTGCCTATCCAAATGTAATATAACCAAACCCTACTCAACTTGATCTGATCAGAATTCACTAAGTCTATTCTGACTTCACCTAGCCCTCAACCTAATAGAACCTAATGTTATTCATATTGATCTCGTCTAATTTATCTTCATACAAATAAACCAATCTGACTCAGTGCTACAGCTCATGCAAGGCGTGCTTTATGAATGGCGCTTTCAGTAATGCTGTTTTTACAAGACACGGTTGTTTTTATGGCCATTATGGACTTCACCTGGCCCAACTTTTACTGAACAAGAGCCATCATAACCTGGCGGGGAAATTAGGCTGTATAGGCTTGACTTCTCCGGAATTCGGACAGGTGCGCCGGCTTTGACTCGTTGAATTGGGTTTCAGGTCTTAGTATAGCTATAGTCCTTCATCGATTGCTCGCGAGGCTTCTAAGAATTCAATCTTGCTCTCTAAAAATTATTCAAGGCATCTCATACGAAATCAGGTTGATTCTAACACTTGCTGCACATGGCAAAACAAAGGCTCATGTCTGAAGTTGTGGACAAATCGTGCCTAAACGCTAAGCTTATTTCGACTTTGACGAGCTAATCGAAGACACCTCAACTAAATCAACCTAACCTAGCCTAATCTGAGCTACAACTAACTCGACTAAGCGATCCTGGCACTTATATACATTTGAAATATTGGCTCGAGCTGATGTCTGTCGAACAATTGCTCGTAATTCACGAAAGTAAATAGAAGCTCGAGATTCCCCGGCTATTCGCAAACAATTCATGTGCCGAAAAAAATTTACTGCCCTTAGTCCTGCCCGAAACTAAGCCTCATTGTGGTAAAAAGGCATATATTTCGGCATGCAATCAAGACTTATCGTAAATCACTAAATTTATGATTGGTACATATGCACTCATTTCGGATATGTGTCTAGATTTCGCTCTCAAACGTAGCCCAGCGAAGACCATTTGTGTAGGTAAATAAGCGCCTTGAAAAATTCGGTCTTGTTGTTGCACTTCAGGTATTATTATTTAAATTTCGAAATTTCCATCTTTTCAGTTCTTCATATGACTTCACTCATCAATTAACAGATAAACTAAAGATATATCGCCTTGAGAGACTGGCTTCCCAGAACTCACAGAGCAAATAGTCTGATCAAAGGAAATGGAAAGCAAAACATAAAAAAATTGCGCTCTTTTATAGCATGCAATACTAAAGAGCAGACAAATGTCAGTGAAGTTAGACATTGATGCTAAGTGGGAGCTTCAGTGAATTTTTGCCCATTGCTTTCTCTAACAAATTTGACGACAAATAGCTCGAGATAAACGGAAACGATTTTCATCAAATTGCATCTCATGTAAGATCAACAAGAGACCAAGCGGCCCGCTTGGCAAATTTCGTGAATTTCGTTGCACATAATTAGAAATGTGTAATATAAAGATTGAAGGCTCAATGGTTTTTCTTGTAACCGCTCTGATTACGGGGAAAGTTCCTACAGATGGAAGTTCCATGCAAGACTGAATAGCTCGATTGCTCTACTAACCTTTAGAAGTGTTTTCGTCTTCTGATAGCCACGAATTAGGGTCGTTTTTTACTGATATGAATATAAAAAATGAGCCAAGCTAGCCGGGCGGGTCCCGTAGACTTTCGTAGCGCTGAACGCGGGTGCCCACCACAGGCAATACGGGAGGTCATTAGCAGTTTTCTATTGCGGTTTGTCACAGCGGGGAGGGGGGGAGGGGTGTAGGCCGAGGGAGACCAGGGTTGGTGAGGAAGTCGAGAATCATGTTTATGTACGTGGTTCATGCACAGATTTGCATGCTTATGTTTACATACATGTTTGTGTACATCTATACAAGACAAATACTCAGATATGTTTATTCATTCTATATTTAGATGTACGTTTAGCGGCATGCATTTTATGTATACATATATTAATACTCATGTATGTTTAAGCATAGATATATAAAGTACTCTTATATATGCGTTATATATATAATGACACTAAAGGCCTATTTTTATTTCTACTTATCCGTCTGTTAGTTATTTAATTGATATGACCGTGATGCTTTCATCAGCATTAGATTGAGGAAAATATGGGAATCATTGAGGTATCCTTGATACGATCGTTGAAGGAATGAATGGAAAAATTAGTCTGATTCAAATTAAAGCTGCTACGTCTCGCATGTCGAAGGTAAAAGACTCGCTGTCTGACTTGTTTTATTTTTATCTTATTTTTCGCACGCATGGTAAGGGTTCGTGGGCATTGTAAGTGAGGATCAACGATTTTGTTCTGTTGGTTCTCCCCAGGTTCCTTCAGAACTGGAATTGTTTTGGCTACTCATAAAAAAGTGAGTCATGCATCAATGACAATTCGGAGAACTAATCCGTATAATATTAAAAAACAACATAGATAAGCATATAATGTCCTACTATGCAAAATTATTTCGTGAGCAATTGCAGTAAGTTCTTGATTGATAAATAACGACGTTAATTTGAAGGTTTAATCCTCAGGGGTATATTCTGACGAGCCGTTTCCCCGTGAGAATAAAAAATGGCCCTCATTCAACTGGAGTCTCACCCGAGCGCCTTTTCGGCGTCGAGAGCAATTCTGTCTTACTGAACACGATGAAACTTGTATCCGGATCCAGCAACCAGTTTTAAGACAATTTCCTCATTAGGAAAACGTAAACAATTCTTACTTTTGAAGCTATCTCCAGAGCAACCGGTTTAGTAGCTTAACTAGTTCCGATTACGCTAATTACAACAGAGACTTTCTCTGTAACAGTGCCATTGTTTGTTTAAAAAAATAGAAGAAAGAACTAAAACACCGCGTCGCGTAAAACCATCACTCGCGGTAGGGCGTAAAGTCAACGCCATCATTTTGTATAGCCGGCATACTCTAGAGTTTTGGTTTTTTTTTTCACATCTCAGTCAACCTATCTGACTGAGTGAGAGAAAAAAAATATTTTTATGACTGAACCCTTCCTGCATGTTTCTGTGTCAACAACAACATAATTCATTGCCATCATTTTTGATGACCAGCTAACTCTAGTTTTTAACATTGTTCTTATCTAAGTCAACGCACCTGACTCCCCACAAAAAATTATGCACATAGTTCTGCTAGCTCCTTCTGCCTCTTTCTGGGTGGCGTTACAAAGTTAACATCCTAAACTGTCAATTTGAATGTTTCGTTAACGTTACCTTTCTTGGCGGAGGTATGCGCTCTCGATCAGAGCGCTCTAGTTTATAGTGAAATTATGTAAGGAATCTGTCTTAAAATGCTATTTCTGAAGCACGTTTTCTTTTTTTCAGAAAATGTTAGAAAACTATTATGGGTACCGAATGGCGTGTCCCGTTTTTTATAGGAATAATAATTGAAATGCATATTATTAAAAAATCTTTATTACATAACAAGATAGTCATGATTATTAGGTAGAACCTCTATCCATCTACTCGGGAGCTGTTCCTTTTCCCTTTCACACGAGTAACAGCTTTGGAAGAAACAAAAAATTAATGTGTGAAATTACATAGTCAATTTTAGCGGTCGGTCTTGTCAAGTGAGCAGGCACATGTTACCTTAGGTATTTTAGTGCTGTTACAGTGGGCCTCATAGTTTTAGAACCAAATTCAATTTTAGGTTAATGTTCCCTTGCTTGGCGGAGGTATGCGTTCTCAGTGCCCTAGTGTACAATTAAGTATATATTGATCTGCCTCTATTAGATACACGTTGAGTTTTTGTGTTTGTCTGTCACCAAGATAATTGAAAAATTTGTAGGCGGATTAGCAAAATTTGCAAGGATGGTTAGACATGTTAGGAGGAATAAATTATTAACTTTTGGTAAAGATTGGTCCATCCGTTTGTTTGCCTTTTTTTCCTTGTCAACAATAGCCAAATTTTTGTAATGATCTGTTTCTTTTTTCGCTTGTCTCTGTGATGAATGTTTCTCTTGCTAGCAAAGTAACTCTAAGTTATAAACGGATCTGTATGAAATTAGTACGAATTATAAAAAGCATTGAAAAATATAATAATATTGATTGAATTTTGGTGTAGATCGTTTAATCTGTTTTTTTTTTTGTTCGACTAATACTTGTCAGGATATTTGTTAGAAGTTTAAATCAAAAAGTCATGAACAGATTTCCTTGAAAATTACAAAAGCTGTTATTACAGTTAAACGCCACAAATGGTGCGATTTGGGCGTTAATGCAAATGGAATTAAAATTCAGAACCAAATGGAATTTTAAAACAACCGTTGCCTTGCTTATCGGAGGTATGCGCTCTCAGAGTGCTGTAGTCTTCTCGAATTTTCTATCGATCTCTTTGTCTGTCAGATAGATAGCCCAAAAAGTTATGAACAGATTTTTGTAAAACTTACAGGGATTGTTAGGCGTGTTATGAGCAACAAAAAATTACGTTTTGGTGAAAATCCATTCAACCATTTGAATATTCATTTTGTTCCCTCTTTTTCTTAGCATCGTACGTAACTCAAAAGGTTTAGGACAGATTTTTATAACATTACATGAACTGTTTGGTATATCACGAAGAGTAAATGACTAGATGTTTGTGATGATCTGTTTGTGTGTTTCAGAGTTGCCTCTGTGTTTGATCGTATGTTTGATCATCATCAATCATTTTGATGCCTGATGTATATATGAACGGCGAAAAGCTAGAATGGGTAGAGACGTTTCGTTACCTAGGAGTTATTATTGATAATAAGCTCAGTTTTTCTCCCCATATATCTCTAGTATGTGATAAACTTTGCAAAG
>LQNS02001154.1:6041772-6054930 GCA_001587735.2 Parhyale hawaiensis
TCATTTGAGCATCACCATGAAGCGTTTGGTATCGAAGTCGCTGGAAGTTCGTTACTATCAAATTTTCCTGCGCCTTCCTGTCTGTGGGGTGAGTGGTAATTGCGTTGCGTTCGAATGAATAACAAACAAATTTTAAACCTTTGTTTCGACAGCGGATTTGAGACTAATAATTCTTAGTACTTTGATATGAACAAAAATGAGGACCTCCATCTCATCGTTAAAAACCATTTGTTATGACCTGACGTGTGCCATGTACAGCGGTCGGATGCCAGCTACCATATCAGACAGCCCTTGACGTTCTTGGATACGTAATGGCTAATGACGCTGCGAGAGAAATTTTCCGCAAACTTTTTGAATTCCCATCGTATATCGCCAGCTTAAGATATATGATTATGAATTTAGATTTTTTGCTCTGCAACGCATTCCCAATGAAACGACGAAGAAATTAATCTTTGTATGAGGTTTCTGTGATTATTAGAACTAATTTTATTAAAACTTACGTAAATCGGCCTAATTGCGACAGGCCTAATTTCAGTGTCCAGTCAATGTATGGTGTGGTCTAGGACTACAGAAAAAAGAAAGCTGAAAATTTCAACCACTAATGGAGTTATTTCACTTCTTCAGGTGTCAATTGTGTAGTTTCAAATATTTCTTTTTATTCCAAAAGAGTTTCAATACTCGTACCATAAGACTCTATGCCAACAGCAAGTTGAGATGTCGTCATAGTCACAGAAACTTCTGTTTCAAGACCAAGAAACGTTCTCATGTTTCGACTCTGGTGTGGAACGGGTATCATATTTCACAATCCAAAGCCGAGGCCTGCAGGAACATGCTTGGAAGGGTAAGGAGAAATGTCCCGGTGTTTCGTTTCAAGTGTGTAGTGTACTTTAGGAAAATCAGAAGCATTATCAAACTAAATTACGATTAAATGTCACCTTTGAGGCAACGAAACTCTTATAATAAATCAAAGAAATTGTTTAAGCTGTTACTAAGCTTAAGAAAATCCACAACCTGGTATAATCGATATTTTACCTTTGTATACAAAAACTGATTTGTTAAGAAAACAATAAATTCACAAGCATGCCTACAAGTACATAATAAATAATATATTGGTCTTTAGTACAAAAACTAATATTGGTACTGTTGCATTGGCATTCAGAAGCCTCCAGTGTCATGACAAGTGTATATACGTAACTTTTTCTATATTTAATACAAGTCACTATCAGGACCATAACTAGATTCCGCGCGGATAAACACAGCCCGTAAGAGCATAAACCATCATCCGAAGAGGCGAATGCGGGAATACCTACAATCAAATACACACCCTGGAATAGGTAAAAATCCGCCCGGATTAAGGTCAGAGGTGATGTACGTATGTGGCTGAAAAAAAGTTCTACAAGGCAGAAACATGCCTTAGGGCATACTTTATTATCCTTAACAGGACAGATGCAGAATCACAGACACACAGTAGACACACCTTCTGCGGACCACGGGTTTGAAATTACTGCGTATGCGAAAAATATATTTATGTGAGATTCAGCTTATGCTGAATATGAATTATACACTTGATGTTCCTTGTACGCGAAATTCGCTCTTAAGCAGATCAACAGAGCGACTGTGTTCATAATTATTATTATTATTTTTTACTGGAAAAGAGTCCTTAGGTAATATGGGAAAGTCTGTCCCAAATTAATATGGAGTTACTGTCACTGTAACCCCCAAAAAGGGGTCCAAAAGGGGCATGGGAGTCAAAATTATCGATTGTGGACCGATTGTTCTAAAATATATGTATTTTTAAAAAAGAAGCACATTTTGCCCAACAACTTTTTTGCTATAGGCCTTAGTTTTAGAGATAATGGGAATAAGTATATATTTCGAAACGGGCTATTATATGGCTAACAATATTCATTTACGGCCTGTTAAGTGGCTTTCTGGTTCAATAGAGGTACCAAAATCCTGGCCACCTAAATGCCTCAATCTTCAAAAATGAAGTAAACGTACTAAAAATCTTATATTTTTTGCAAATTTGGTCTCATTTTGAAGGAAAATAAGTCTACGTTCGAACGCACGCCCTGTTCTCAATAGTAAAACGACAAAATTTTTTTGCGCTGCCACCATCCACCCCAACCCGACCATCCACCCTAGTACCAGACCAATTCATTGAGCTGTTACCCCGCCAACCATGCAGGTTAGGAATGCAAGGACTGGTTCCCGTAGCTAGTGAAATATGAAGTTTAGAACACAGTAAACCCGTATAAAGACCTATATTTGATATAGGACATTAGCAGAACCAGTCCTGGCACCTAACCTGCAAGGTTCTCGGAGGGGGTGTACCTCTATCAGGCCACAACGAACTATATATATATATATTATTTTCTTGAGATGGCATAGATGTAGATCGATTAGAAGCAATTGAAAAAATTTTGATCCCCACTACGCGCGTTTCGCTGCTCTCCAGCTGGAGAAGCGACTGAAAGAAGCGACTGTCTGCCCCTGAAACCATTGTTTTACCTTCTTGAAAATAAAACCAGCAACATCTCCAGACGCTTGCTTCCGCCCGCTACCTTCACCTCGGCCTGAAGATGGTCATGAGAAGTGACCGAAACGCGTCGCCTAACATCTCCACTGACTGCCAACAAAGCAGTTGTACCAGCAACAATTAACTACAGCACCAGAAGTTTTGGACAACTTCTTCATCAGACGGACCAAGAGACTA
This sequence comes from Parhyale hawaiensis, assembly GCA_001587735.2. Taxonomy (NCBI): domain Eukaryota; kingdom Metazoa; phylum Arthropoda; class Malacostraca; order Amphipoda; family Hyalidae; genus Parhyale; species Parhyale hawaiensis. The sequence goes on from LQNS02001154.1 coordinate 6,044,489, forward strand.
TTTTTAAAGTTAGAATGAGTGTACATATTTCAAACTCTACGATCATATAGCAGTTTGTCGCAATTTTATAGCTTACCGTAGGGAAGTGAAAGTAAATCTCGAGGCAACAGTACCGCGTGTGTCCGCTATGTCTGTTCAGGGCTCAGTCAAGATCGAGTCTGGACAGCCGCGGCTCTGTGTCTACTATTATTATTATTAAAACTTTACGGGTATATTTGTCGTAAAAAGTTGTGCTGTGCACAGACTGTGGGTTTTCGCGAGGACCCTAGCTATTTTAGTAACTATGGGAATTACCCAATTGCCGAAATAGCTCTATTTTCGGAAATAGAGTTAGTTCGACAATTGGGTAATTCCACTATACAGTGACCAGTACATAAGACGGGCACCGTAAATGTAGGCCCGCTGTACCCCCTCTGGGCTTACGTAATTAATTGGACTAGTTTCAACTTGTCCTAAACGTTATGAAATTCGAACATTCAATAATTGATCGGTTTGGATCGTCAAATGATCGCGCTTATAAGACGAGGGCCTAAATCTCCACCCAGGGCGGTAATCGAACGGACGAGTAGGAAGTTAAAATTTCCTGACAAGCTCAAGATAATCAATCGGAGAGGGTCGTTTAGTTGAAAGTAGGCAATTCTAAAGTAACTTCTGTGTTCGTCGGCGGAAGCGTGGCAGAAAGAGTGACGAAGAACAACGTATCAAATATGCAGATAATTTACCTAGCAAACATAAATGTTGCTAGTGTATTTTGAACCGTAACTGAATATATTCTATGTGTTGCTAGGTCAATTCCACAGCGGAAAATTGGGCCACTGAAAATTCTACCGCAGAATCTGCCGTCGCGGAAAATTCCACCGTAGGAAAATTCCACCACGGAAAGTTCCACCGCATGGAAATCTTAATGGGACATTCCGATTCAAAAAGAGTCACAGTAGACTACCCGTGTTAATTATTTGAGGAGTACCTTTATCCTTAGCAGCTGGTCCAGCTAATTTGAATTTGTGACCCGCTCCGTAGGCTCAGCTGAATTGACTCTCTATGACCGTCCGTGTAGTGAAGGGATAATGCCAAGCTCTCTCGACACACATTGGTTGGTTCAACTGAAGTACAGAAGGAATATACAGAACCTCGTTATCAGAAAGTCCTGATTTAGACAAGTAGGATGTTGTCTCCAATTAAGAATATTGCAGCTAAGAGTTTGTAGTTGTGGCAGTTGTAATTTAGCATTTTCACCAACTGATTACAGAGTATTAGCAAGAACCTCTCTTGTAGACGCCGTCGTAGCATTCGTGATCCTTTTTTATTGCATTTACAGCTTGTTTGACATCAATGAGGGCCCCATGCACTGGGTGGTCGTGCAGACCACTTTGAAAAATAATATCGCTAGCATTAGCTCCATAAACAGTGTGCACACGGGCTCTGCAGCCCTGCAGTAAAATTCCCAACGCCAGTACGATTTGGTCTTCGAAATATTATCTGTAAGTTTCTCATAGCCGTAGTTTTTGTGCATCTACTAATTTTAGCTCATTCTTTTCACTTTGTATGAAAGAAATTACCATAGTGTGGGTCACAAAATACCTATATAAGACACAACAACACAGCAATTCTAAAGCATGTGCCATATTAACGACAGTTAAGTTTAATCTGTTCCAATAACGTACCAGCCCTTAATGTTGAAATCGCTTCTGGAAATTTGTAACAGTTCCAACAATGTAAAAATATTACCATTTGACTAAAAAACTAAAATAATATATTTACTTTAATTTATCTCCTAAGTATAATAAGTATATACTTGAAATTGACTATAGCTAATATAAAAAAAAAAAAATATCAAGGTGACTCATATAATTATTTAAAAAATATAGGAACCGTAGATTTTTCCTATGCAACTCCTATGGAACTTTCAGCAGTGGAAATCTCCGGTCACGATAATATGCATAGTTGGTTACTTATTAGGGCTTGTTACTATCAGGAAGGAGTAAATATATGTATCTAATCGACCTAATAGACGTATCACAGTTAAAGAAACGTCCTGCGGCCTATACCCGCAGCACAAACCAGTGCATGTGGGTTTCTCTGGTGAGGGTGTGGTCAAAGTTGCTTTACCTTTAAGGTTAGGAAATGTAAGGACTGGTTCAGCTAACGTTCTAAATAACTATCATTTGAGAGACGAGTTCATATTTAAGCTCTAGCGGAACCTAACTTTGCCTTCCTAACCTTTCATAGGCCAGCTCACTGAGAGGCCAGCAGGTACAGAGTGGTGGTGGTGGCATCAGGAAGGCGTATTTTGCAGTTTCACTGTCGGTGAACGTGGTTTTCAGCTCCGTAGACTTTAGAGACTTTAAGGGAATAACGGCATCGATTTCCGAAAATTTTTGCAGTCAAAAGCCTGTTTGAAAGTATTAGGTACCACTAACGGCCATTTTGCTACCTATAGAGCACTTCCAATAAAATCACGGCAGCCTAAAGTTTCGTGCAGAAATATATTTAGTATGTGTACATATACGAGGGTTGTTCTTTTAATGAAAGTGCTGATAAACAAAAACAGACATAATTTTATTTTCAGTTTAATTTTTTGTATTAAAGCCTGTACCTCAATCAATTTTTTTTCGTGATTTCCGCCAATATTAAGCCAATTATCGTATGGTACAATCAGTTTTTGAATTCCCTCATCAGGGAATCTGTCACTTGCTATTCCTTATCGAAACGTCCGTGTAGTTTTGTTAAAAAAAAAAAGTTTTATCCCAATAATAAAATGAATCACCAGAAGCAATTGACAAGCGGCGAGATTCTCAAGCGACAGACTCATTATCAATAGCTCATACAGGGCCGGGGCGTATGTTCCGGTGTTTCTTTGGGAATGGGCCTATTGGTTCGTCTACTGCTGCCTATCTAATCTAAATACACGAAAACCTTCGTTAACATGGCCGAAATTTTCCATAACGGCTGCTGTGGCTTGCCGACAGATGTAGGTAAACAGCGGGCTCGCAAGGAATATCGACCGCTGCGCCACCAAGCGAAATTTCAAAACGGCACTCAGTATAAAAACAACCTCACTTAAATATATGAACTATATTTGAAGAAGTAATATATGTTTACATTCCGCTGTTAGAAATATACTGTAATTCAAGAATAATAAATTACGCAGCTAAATCACTTGAATTTATTACTGCAAACTATGGTGTACTCGGCATTCTAGTGTTGGTAGAACCATGAGCAAATACTGCCAAAGTAAGCAATTCTGCTACGTACATATGGCCATATATTTGAGTAAATAACTACGAACGAATTTAGTTATTCAGTTTAGCAATTTTTTGTTTTCGGAACTAAGAATAACTGAGTTATAAGTAGTAATTTATTACTTATGAATAAATAGCTGTTATATTGCCGTGTGTGACATATTAACTAAAGTCATAAAAACATAACGACTTACCCAAGAGAATAATTTATTGATAAAAGTTATTTTTTCCGATCTAAAACATGTAATTTCAACTATAAATTTATAGGAGGAAATATTAACTAGTGATCAGGAGCACCAGAGATGAGTATAGAGAATGCGATTTTTCGTATTTTTTTGTTCAAAATAAAATATTAGGGTAAGCTATAAATCAAATAGTAGCAAGCCTTTTTCCTTACCTTAGCTACGCTCCTCATTTAGCCTGGGACCCCTAATCCGACCAAACCCTCCTCATAAACCTACTTCTTCTCATCTAACCTATCGAATGTCATCTAACTTATCACGTCTCTTCCAATCTAACGTACTACTAATACTGTGCTTCTCATCTATTCTACCACATACCCTCACCTCTCACTTTTCTCGTACCTGTACTGCATCTCATTCAATCTAGTGCACCTGATCGGACTTACGATCTTCCTCTAAACTAACGCTCGTTGTCAAACACTGGCTTATCAAACTTAAAGCACCCCATCTTTCGTAGGTAAAGCACTGCAGTTGCTTATACATTTAACCCATTGCGTTATTGTTACTGTAATTGTGTATACATGTAACCCAGGTGCGTCATTGCCACAGCAATTAGGTATGTATGTAGCCCATGTGCGTTATTGCCATTGCATTTGTGTATAATGCCAAGAAAGGTGGAGTCGAGGCTTGTGGGGCATTTCCAAACATAATTAAACGGTCAATGTTTCTATCAGCACTAGTTGTATGGTGGCACTCTTGATAGTATGGCTGCTCTTACTTATTACCATATGAAATTTTCCCCACCTTTGATATAAGCTTCCCCCATTATATTGATATTGCTGAGCATTATATGAGGACGACCATAAATTCGTGGCCAAAACTCCTGAAGATGATCTTCTCTTCTGAACGTAAGCTACCTAGTAGGTGAATTTAGACAGAATCGCCGTACTGGTAGATTACACAAACACAATCGACATACCAGTACCAAGTCTTGACAGCCCTGCCCCAACATAAGTGCCCCCACCATAGAGCCACCATGAAAATTCAGCTCAGTTCACGTCAGTTGTACCAAAATATACCATAACTAGAGCACTCTGAGAGCGCATACCTCCGCCTAGCGAGGCAATGGTTGCAAAAAATTCAAATCGGCTCTGAAATCATAATTTTCTTTGAATAAACTCTAAAATCTAATCATTGTGTCTTTTGATAGTAATAACAGCTTGTGCAATTTTCTTGAAGATGTGTCCATAACTTTTTGAGCTATACTGCTAACATACGTTGTGACAAACATGAGTCAAACATACCAACGAACAGACCGATCTGCGCCAAAATTTAATCATTATGTCATTCAACATTACTAACAACTCTTGTAAATTTCATAAAGATCCATTTTTTATTTTTTATTTATTGTGCTAACAAGTATAAAATAAAAAAAAAACAGTGACAAACGAACGAACGAACAAAGGAATCATTACTAAAATTTGGTCATTTACTCTTTGTTATATACCTAACAACTCATGTTGATTTTATAAAAATCCATCCAAAACTTTTTAAATTATGGCATTGAGAAAAATGAGGCAGATAAAAACAAACAAACGGATGGACATATCTACACCAAAAGTTGATCATCTGTTTCTCCTAACATACCTAACAATCGTAAATTTCGTCTAAATCGGTTCAGAACTTTTTGAGTTATCTTGGGGACAGACAGACAAACACGACGAAAACATAACCTCCTCGGCGGAGGTAAAGTTTGCTAGGGTCGTAGGGATAAGATCACTGGCAACAAGCACAGAATCACAACATAACCGAGGGGACACGTCATTCCGCGACCGCAGCCCCAAGCAAAAAGTGTTGCCAACTAGCGCGAAGTCCGACACGGACAAAGGGAAACCGTTCAGAATGAAAATCACACTGATTGCGAGGAGGGCATTGGACTACGCAGCACCTGAGTCACTGTACTTTACTGTTATCTGCATGCAGTTACTATATTGTGTGTACTGCGCCGCTGTACTATACTGTTACCTCCATGCAGTAACTGTAGTGTGTGTACTGCGCCGCTGTACTTTACTGTTACCTCCATGCAGTAACTGCACATCATAACCAGTCTGATCTTCTAAGCCAATTAATCCACGCAAAAACTCGTTGTTTTTCATTAGCCCGCCACCGCCTGTCATGCGTGGGACTGACTGTCTGACTATTCTTGCTCTCAGTAATCACATTTCAATACGTGAAATGCAAAGCGATTTCAGGGCAAACTAGTTTTCGGTGCGACTTGATACGAATGTTTTATTGCCTTTACCCGCTCTAATCTATTGTCCGTCATCTGCCTAGTTGTTCGGATAGGAGTCTGTCGTCGGTAGACCCACGTTCCGGTCCTCTATGAGCTATTGCCGCTGTTGTTTCATGGAAATAGCGCCACCGCACTAATTCGAAAATCTTAAGGTAGATGAGGTACAAACGACATGAAACAAAGAGGACTATGAGAAGTAGGCGTTAGGAGTTGATTATTGCCAGACGAGCCACTCGTAGTTGTGGAGGGTGCTGCTCCCAATGTTTGCTCAGACGATATTTAAACGTGTTGTCTGTCCCTGCACCGACCACTTCCGAGGAGAGTTTAATCAAAACGTTCACCATGAAAAGCTTTTTCTCGATATTGATATTTGAGTACGTATTTTTTTCTCTTGCTTCGGTTTCAGTAATCAACGTCTCTTCCGAAAAGTTCGGCAGAAAGAAGGTTTATTGAAGCCATTGAGTTATTGAATGTGTTTATCAATTGCTGCGATGGTAAATAATTGCAATAAAGAAGAAACGAAAAAGCTACTAGCAAAAAATACAGTCGCATGAAGATAAGAAGCTTTGGTAGTGAAAACGATATCAGTAGCTGAATGAAGAGACCAGCAGGCCTTGAGGTCACAACAACGTGAAAAAGATTATTTAGAAGAGAAAGAGATAAACTAAAATAGGGATAAAATTGAGTGATTGAAGTTATCGAACTGACATTCGAAGTGCCAAACTTCATAGGATCAGAAGTGATGACGTATAGAAATTTGGGTTTGGTGCAACATTGCGTCACAAGCACCGCTATCTGGCTATCTTCCTTAAAACCTTTGTGTTTACACTTATATATAATTACCTCCTCTAACGAAGTTATGTCTTGCTCTAGTTTGTCTGTCTGTCTCTTTATCTGCCATCAAGCTAGATCAAAAAACTATGGAAGAATCTTTGACGAAATTTATAGAGAGTGTTAGACATGTTAACAGGAACAGATGATTAACTTTTGGTGATTATCCGTTCAACGGTTTGATATCCTTAGGTCTTCTATATCGATAGGCAGAAGTAAAATCTCGAGTAAAAAACTCCAATAAACTTGAATGTAAATCCAGTCAGGTCAGCATATATACATGTACAATGAGAGCGCTACGTAGCAATGATACCGTCTTTCCAATTCAAATATCTGCTTCATTTGAAGTGCTGAAATTTTGGCCTATGAAGAGAAAACTGCTTCATCAAATAAGAATGACAGTAAACTAAAAGAGATAATTGTCTACTGCATGTGAAAGATCATCACCTCCAGAGCGCTTCGTTGGCTACCTGCAAAAATTTATACGTCGGGACGTGAGAGAGAAAAAAGTTATAAAATCGGACCCCAGAAGCTTCATACAGCTTGTTCCGATTTCAAGAAGTGTTTCAAGCATGAAGTACTTTCAGATAAAGGGATAAGGATCAGGCTTCGCCAACTTCTGCAACCTGGTTATCGATTTCTATGTAATTAGCTGGCCCATTTTTCGCCAATCTATTTCCTTAAGAGCAGACACAAAATAAATATAATATAAATAAAAATACGAGGCATTTTATTATATATTGTCAGACATTGGTATCTATTCAATCGAAATTAGTTTTGAACAAAATGAACTCTAGAGCGACCCACGTTTCTTCTTTGAATTATAGAGATCGGCGGCCCACCAGTGTGTCGAATTCATAGGCCTAGGGGTTTCTTTGGCTGAATTTTGTGTTTTTGTTCATGGCAACAATGGAGAGGTGGTTTATCTCACTTCCCGGTGGCCGTCTGATGAACAAATGTTTGGTCTGATATGCTGCAAAAATAAAATAGATACGATGCGGCATTTCACTGCGGCCTTATCATTCTGGCGCAGATACGCTAGATAATTACCTCCGCCAAGGAGGTTTATTTTCGTCGGGTTTGTCTATCTGTCTGCCTCCGTCCGTCTGTCTGTTATTCTATCTGTAACCGAGATAACTGAAAAAATTATGAACAGATTTTGACGAAAGTTACATGGGTTGATGGGTATGATAAGAGGAATAGATGATTAACTTTTCGTGAAGATCTGTTCATCCGTTTGTTTGTTTGTTTGTCTGCCTATTTTTTGTTAGTGCCATAACTTAAAAAGTAATGAACGGAATTTGATGAAATTAGGTTTATTACAGAGAGTAAATGATCAAATTTTTGTAATGATCTGTTTGCTCATTCGTTTGTTTGTCGTTGTGTTATATTTGTCGGTGTTCATTCAAAATGAATGGAATGATGTGAATTGAATTGAATTGAATGGACACCGTTCCAACCAACACAATCAGCGTACTTCTCATTCATGAGGCATCCAGTATAAAATATAAGCCTTCGAGCGAGATGGACGTGACTGATGTAGCAGAAATAGCAGTGTTGTTATGGTNTAGAAGGCGGAGGAAACAAAAAAAAATGTGGGTGCATCCCTTTAATTGCAGTAGAGCACAGTTTGGGGCATTTTCCCATTTGTTCCCAGATTTGCTCAATAATCTGGAGAAATTTCATGACTACTTGAGGATTGATAATGAGCAATTCAAGAAATTGGTAGAGTAGCTTAGGTCGTTCATAGAGAAACAGAATACTTATTACCGCCGTGCTATTCAAGCAGAAGAAAGACTGGCCATTTATCTAAGGTAAGACAATAATTTAAAATATCTCTCTTCCTTAGTTTGCCGAGCGTTTCATGTAACTGAAAATGAGGTAATCTTTGTTTCCGATGTTTATTGTTCCGATATTGGTACATGATGGAAAAAATAAATGGTGTTAATATTCCAATTAGGTACCTTAAAAAAAAAGAAAACAAAACACGATAATACACCCTGAAAAATTCACATAGGTAGTTGCATATTGATTAATAGTTATCTAAATATCACGAAACATAAATATTAGAAAATAAACATGGAGCTATAAGCGAAATTATTGTTATATTTGTAATACTGCAGTTGGATGATTGTCATTCAAATGAGAAGAAATGGAACCAAACGCATCATTGATTGTGAATGGCCAAGAATTGAATTGAATTGAATTGAATGGCTTGGTAGGAACGCTTGCATAGGAATTAATGTAACGCAACACGGTAATTCATGAATGACCATGAATTGAATTGAATTGAATGGCTTGGTGGAAATGCCCCCTCAGTGTATAATAAATCAAACCGAAAAAACGTGGGAAATATAATTCTGCAGTTCATGTTTTATTACACAAAGTTATTCACTTGTATAAATGATCGATTTAAGCTTAATAAAAAAAAGTTCGTTTTGGCAAGTCGTACACTGTTGGCATTTCTCAGTAATATTTGGAGCGAAGTGCAATCGTTTCACATAAGTGATGTCTATTGTAACAATTAAAACGCGGAGCGCTTTCTCGTTATAAATGAAGAAATTTTTTATTACTATTAGTGTCAGCGTGTCAGCGAAGTGTAGCTGGTGAAAGGTCGCTAGATGTGTAGGGCGTCTTTTTGTAACGAATTTTCGAGTGAACAGCCTTACACCGTTCCGTTGAAGGCATGAGCAACGTAGTACGTAGTTCTATAATAAAATATGAGCTCTAGCTTTATGTAGCGAATGCCATCTTTTTTGCTTATCAGCGGCAGTGTGATAGCACTGATAGAAAATAAAATTCATCATTGGTCGATGTTGAATTATTTTTTTCATTTCCAGATCAGAGTCCAGCGGCCAAAACCGTACAGCTTATCCAGCGTATCAGCAGCAGCAGGATAAGGTCGCTGTAAAATAATGCTCAGATTTAGGTTCTGTTCACAACATATCAAACAGAATATATGGCTTATCAGACGTCCACTGTACCGCATGATAAGTTATCTCCGCACTTGCCAGTTTCGCCGTAAAATGCTAAATTCGAACAACATATTTCAATGTTGGCTGAGTATAGCTTATCTGTGGGCAGCAGATAGCACTGATACAGAAACAAAGGTTGTATTGATAGATGCTGAAATATTTATCTGACAATATGTTCTCTGCAACAAAGTTTTGAACACGTGGTTTCGCCAACCTGTGCACACAACTGTACTTTTCACAGTGACGAGTTGCGACAATGTTAGAAGGAGTTATCATGGGGGTCCCCGGTCGGTCTGTCCTATGTCATCATGAAACTCTTTGGCTTAACGATTGCCCAAATGACTTCAATCTAATCCCCTGTAATCGTTATGTAGATGATACCGTCCTCATATTAAAAAATGAAACTGATTCTGATTTATTTCTGCAATATTTAACCCTATCTGCTCTGCTCTATTCAAAAATAAAACTGATTCTGATTTATTTCTGCAATATTTAACCCTATCTGCTCAGCCCTACCTTTTTTCGTTCACAGTTCTGCTCCCAGTGATATTCAGCGCCCAAAATTCCGTGACTTTTCTCAATTGAACATGACTATCAATAACATTCTAATATACCCGCATATTACAGCCAAAAATATAGATGAATATAAATATTTCAGAAAATCAGATGATAACATTTCCGTGTAGATTTTCTTTTTTTTTTTTTTTGTTATGCAGAAAGAACTTTCAAAATTATCACTAAAAGACAGCAACAAGGCTAGAAATGAAAAATAGAAGCGATTATACGTTCAGCTTTACACCTTTACACCTTTATTGCTCTCACTTTAAAACAATACATCAACAATGGCAGTAGAATATCCTAATCATAGGTGGAGAACGTGCCCACTCGAAAGTTCACAGAACTTATGGGGCCTAAAAAA
>LQNS02001154.1:6150554-6162460 GCA_001587735.2 Parhyale hawaiensis
GGCTACTTGCATGTGGTGATAAAGTGTGTCAACAGAGGGGACGCGACACACTCCGCTGCACGCTTGCAGGACTGGAAGTTTAGGTGAGGGGAGAATGACAGCTGCCTCTTCCAGTCCATTACTCCCAGAACTGCTGAAAACTGCTAGCAGTGCACTAAGTAATAGAACTGCCAAAGATACGGAGTAGTTCATTACGAGTTTCTGCCTGTAATTTCTATTAATTAATAACTCCTACATTGCTAAGTGCCTCATAATAACACGAGTCAAAGAAAACTGACTATAGAGCCAGGGAAATATTAAATGTTCACTGAGAAAGTATTATCCAAAACGCAGCACTGGTACCCGTGAAGTGCCGCGCATCAATTGTCTTGGCGTGCTCATTCAGCACGCAAAGTGCAGTTTATGTGTTGCATGTGCTCGCCAAGACTTAAATTTTGCTAACTGTGTACGGGAATGAGTGCTGTTGTGGAAATATTGGTTTTCCTAAATCTGGAACTTAGCTACATCATTTTACTTGTAAATTTGATTTTTGTAAATGATATTTCCTTATTCAGTATCGGTGATTTTTTTCGTTCTTGGGAGCCCCAGTTCATTCAAGGGCATAGACGCATCCAAATGACCGCATCCAAGGGAGGGGGTGCTCCCACCTTTGTGAGGCCCTCTATACACCCTCAGTGGGCCTGCTTTGTATACATAAATGGGCCCATATAAATTTTTTGGCATTTGTTTGTGATATTTAAACTGTTTGTTAATCCCAATATTATTGTTTAGTTCACTTCGTAACGTTTGATAGTGGTGATAAAATACTTGCCCAAAATTAAGATGCTCAGTTACTTCTTGAAACAAAGAAAAATTATAGCGTCTGTCATGTGGTACCTTGTTTGTATTTTCAGTTCCGCACCAGAACAATAATATACAAACTGGAGTCAGGATAACTAAGTGCAAAATTACACCACTACCAACGCCCACTTGTCAATGTCGAACAAATAACTAACTCCATGTCAAAATGATTTCTTGTATAAAATTTAAAAGCAAGGACGAACGCTAAAATCGAGCGCATAGCTAAAAACTTTTCGGGAGACTTGCCCATCAACAGGTCTGTAAAATAATGGAGAGTCATACAGGGAGTATAATTATTTCGTTAAGTCTAAAATATCTAGGAATGCATTTGGTCACTAATTCTAAAATCAACTATTGATTAACTTTAATTTACAGATAAAAACTGCTTCTACTACTTAGGCTAAGTTTTGAGCTCGTGAATAAACATGGGTTCTAAAATATGAAAATTTATTAAATTACTATTCGCAGTTTTCGGGATGCTAAATTTGTCTAGCGTCACACGGGCGCCACACTATTCGGCATTTAATCCATCGTACTCATGACTACAGTACGTTGCCTAGTAAGTTCTATGCACGGAAACTTATCCCGCCATGCTCCGCGACTCTTGTAAAGCGACAGCGTGACGTCATGCTGACTTGCAAGCACAGGCCACTACTGAATTCATAGACGAAAGTCGACTGGAGTAGTAATTGCGTATAATTAATATTCTAGAATTTGTTTGCTTGTTTTTGACCGCTGAAGTAGCATTTCACGAGAGAAAGATTTAACATCTACATATGTTGCACTGAATTTGGTATGAGTGTTATCATCCTGCCGTTGATAAATCAAACCAACATGACATGTGAAATATAATTCTGTAGTACACGTTTCATTGCAGTGGGATATTCTCTAGTTCAACTGATCGGTCTAAGTTTTACCGAACAAAACTCCGTTTTGGCTGGACGTGCCTCGTCCTCATTTCTAAGTAACGCTTGAAATGTAGTGCAATCTTTCCGTAAAAGATATAATATGTAGCAATTAAAATCTGGAGAACTGTCTCAATTTCGATGAAGAAATTTTTATCTACAATAAATGATGCTAGTATGCATGTCAGCGAAGATTAACTAGTGATCAGCGTTCGCTAGGTGTATGTAGCGTCTCGACGTAACGAAGTTTCGTTTGAACACACGTGCCGTTGATCAAGTGAGGAACGTAAAACGGAGTTTTTCACATACGGAATACAACAAATGTATTGTTTCGCATTATCAGCGGCAGCGTGATAACACCGATACAAAATAAAATGCGCCGTTGCTCTATGTCAATTCTTTTTTTTAGATTCGAGTTCAGAGGGAAAAAACATACCGTGCAACTTATCTAGCTTATCAGCAGCAGCAGGATAAGGTTGCACTGAAACCATACGCCAAATTTATTTTCTGTTCACAACATATCAAAGAGAATATATTGTTTATCAGACGTCCACTGTACAGCAGGATAAGGTATCTGTGCACCACCAAGTTTCGCCGTAAAAAACTAAATTCGAACAACATATTTCAATGGTAACTTATCTGTGGCAGCAGATAGCTTTGATACAGAAACAAAGGTTGTACAGATAACTGATGATACGTCCATCTAACAGAAGATAGCATTTATCAGAGCAACAACGGTATATTTCATGTTCTGTGTGATCTGGTTTTGAAGCTATAGTTTTGCTAACCTGTGGACAATACTGCACTTTCCATGTGACTAGTTGCAGCAGTGTTAGTTCTTGTAATAGTCTAGCTATGCTACTTACCTAGCAGTAGTAATAGGTTACAATTATCTAACTAGTGGGTAGGTCCAATGTTAAGTCAATTACTAAGGGATCGATGAAGTTAATAATAGACATTAACTTATGCATACCAACTTCAGCTTTGCAAAGCAACGTTATGTTAAAAATTTCAGCATGTAAAATGTCAAAATGTTAAGATGTATATTACCCATCGCAATAAATGTGTAGTGATGAAGTGGCATATCAACATGTTCGAGTGATAGCTCATTCGATTGATTGGTCAAATCTTTAAAAACATTTCATTAAAATTTATGAAAAATGCCGGAAAGTTTTTTGGAATCTTGTTTTTCACCATTCAATGGAAAATGTTGTAATGGATACCAATAAGTTTAAAAAATTATAGACATGTAATTGGCTCTTTATTACCTCCGTCAAGGAGGTTAAGTTTTCGTCGTGTTTGTCTGTCTATCACTAAGATAACTCAAAAAGTTCTGAACCGATTTGGACGAAATTCACAGGTATTGTTAGGAGAAACAGATGATTAACTGTTTGTGAATACATGTATATCTGTTTGTTTGTCTGTTTGTCTGCCTCAATTTTATCAATGCCCTAACTCAAACAGTTACGAATGGATTTTTATGAATTTAACATGAATTGTTAGGTATATGACAAGGAGTAAATGACCGAATTTTGGTAATGATCCATTTGTTCGTTCGTCACTGTTTTTAATATTATGCCTGTTAGCACGAAAAGTAAGAAATAATGATTGGATTTTCATGAAAATTCTACGGGTTGTTAGTAATGTAAAAAGACATAAATTATCAAATTTTAGTTCAGATAGGTTCGTTAGTTTGTATGTTTGACTCATGTTTGTCATAACATTTGTTAGCAGTATAACTAAAAAAATTATGAACGGATCTTCAAGAAAATTGCACTAGCTGTTACTTCTATCAACGGCGCAAATTATCAGATTTTGAAATATATACGAAGAAAATTATGGTTTCAGACCCAATTTGATTTTTTTGTACCGTTGCCTCGCTTGGCGGAGGTATGCGCTTTCAGAGTGCTCTAGTTAACAATGATGTAGTTAGGACTAATGCGTATCCTTGATACAATTCGGTTGCAGTTAGTCAGTGACCTACCTAAAGTTTCGAAGTTCTTACCTTGGAAACAACATTCGACGAAAACGTCGAAATGTTGGTCACAATAAAGATACCAAATTCAGAAGTCGTATTATTAAATGAAAATGAAAACACACCAATTAGAAAAATACCATGTATACCGTCATATATTAATATGTTTATTATTCATATATATAGACGCATATCTGCTTTATAATAATGCGCTATTGTCCTTTGCTTGCTACTTTTGGTTACTTTTGCTTCCCGTCACGCTCATAAGGATTTCAAACGTCATCTAAGATGGGAAACGAGAGTGTTGCACCAATAAATAATGAGAGAGTACTTATGACAGTTTGAGTTGGCCGTAGTAGAGTATCCTTGAGCAGCTCATAACTTTACTCTGAAGAACTCTGCTAATGCTACAAAGTCCGTCTATCATAAAACAAATCGTCAAACCTTACGCCTGCTGTGAAACCCATTGCTCGATATCTGTCGTGAAACATTTCGTAGTACAACGTATCTTTCCGTAGCTAACCTTACGCTCCTCATTTAGTCTGCGACATCTTATCCTACTAAACATACCTCATGAACCTATTTCTTCTCATCTAACCTATTGAACGTTATCTAACGTATCACGTCTCTTCCAATCTAACGTACTTCTAACCTTACGATTCTCACATATTCTACTGCATACCCTCAACCCTTATTCCTGTCATACCTGTAGTGCACTTCATCTAATATAGGGCACCTGATCTGACTTAACGATCTTCCTGTAACCTATCGCTCGTTCTCAAACACTGTTTTATCAAACCTAACGAATTTACCTTTGATACCTTTGATGATACTTCGGACGATGTCCAGGCGACGTCCAAGTCCGAGTATTCAATCCTCGGCAGTATCAGCTGTTTGTATAAGGTGAGCATTGTGTCTTTCGTAGGTAAAGATAATAATATAACTCTAACGTTTCTTCTTTCATCTAACGCTCTTATGCCAACGCTACTCTCTTTATCCAACCTATTGTTCCTCATCTAACCTAACGTGCCTCATTCAAACTCTACTCCTCGTATAACCCAGAGCTCCTCACCCACCTTAACGCTCTCAATTCAACTTATTGCTTCGTTTCTTAACACACTTTTATTTTAAATTAAAGACCTGACTAGACGTTTTTCTTTCGAACGCATTCACTCTTCCACTGGTCCAAATGTTTTGTAGCGTAATTGCCGACATATTTTTGTGCACACCACAAAAGTTGGTTATATGTTAGCAGTCAAATTAATTTACAGGGATTATTAGGTATGCTAGGAAGAACAGATGACTAACTTTTGGTTACGATCCGTCCATTAGTTTGTTTGTCTGCCTCTTTTTCTCAATGTTATAACTTAAAAAGGTATGAACTAATTTTTGTGTAATTTTCATGAATTGTTAGCTACATTACGATGAGAAAACGACTACGTTTTTGAGACAATTTGGCTATTCGTTTTTTTTATTGTTCGTCATTATGCATTTGATGTTATGCCTGTTAGCAAATTAGATAAAAACTGTAAACGGATCTTTATGAAATTTACATGGATTCTTTGCTCTGTTGAAAGTTATAGATGATTAAGTTTTCGAGTTGATTGGTTTGATCTGTGTGTTTTTGGCTAATGTTTGTCAAAATGTTTGTCAGGAGACACATTACTCGAGAAGTTCTGAGCGAATCTTGATAAAATTGCTGGAGTTAACTGTTACTCTTAAAGAGAACAAATGAATAGATTGTGGCGTTGATACAGAGAAAATCAGAGTTTCAGTACCAATTCGAACTTTTCATTGCGGTAGCCTTGTGTGGCGAAGATATGCGCTCTCAGAGTGCTCTAGTTATTTCATATATTAACCCGCTTCATTTTGGCACTGCTCCACCATAACCTGGATACAACAACAACAACAACAGCCCAGCACACTACAGCTGCAGCCCAGCGCACTACACCTGCAGCAGAGCACAATCCATAAATACCGCAGGAGGGAGACATGGCGTCCATAACACTCTAGTGAGGTTACCACTTGTGCAACACAGACTGTACAGAGCGCAGGCGACATGGCTAATAACACGCTGCACTTTGCTGCGCTGCTGCTGACTTTGTTCAGCGGTATATGTCTGCAGGTCAGTAGCTTCTGTGTTTATTTTATTACTGTTGTATACATGCTACCCATGAACATTATTGTTATTGTTTGTAGGTCAGTAGCTATCGTGTTTACTATATAACTTTTATATACAGTACATGTAACGCATGTGCGTTATTGTTACTTTAAATGTATGTAGGTCTGGAACTCATTGATCATGTAACCCCTGTTACTTAGCATACTCAAACCTCAGTGCGCTTCCCGTGACTTTGTTTTTTCCACATTCAATCGATTTGTTTCAAAAGAACATCCATTCTTTAAAACCGGTCCCCTGAGATTTAGTGTTCATCTTCTGGCTGTTTATATGAAACCTTTATTCTTAAATGAAACTTACGATTTGTAAAAATTGTTTTTCAGTTGATCGAGTAAAGCCACCGTGGATATAAAATTTTTACTCTAGTATCAGCTATACATCTATTCATCTAGTAATTGTCTCTATTGTCTCATCTCTCATCTCTATTGTCTCTAGGTGGCTGAGAGCAGGCACAGGAGCGAAGCAGGGGAGAAAACTCAACGATTGGTAAGTGTAACATTAATTACTCTTGATCTAAAGGTCTTTATAAAGTAAAGATAAAGTCAACTTATACCACACCCTCACTAGGGAACCCACTTGCACTGGTTTGTGCCACGGGTATAGGCCCACTGGCCCCAGATGAGTAAGTGTAGTCGCAGTCGCCCTCGGGTCTCCAAGAACTATGGCGCCAATTTGACGGAAGGGACAAATGACCCGAGACCCTCACCCCCCTTGTCTGCGACGAAAGCAGTTCCACCTCGGTGCCGTGCATGCACACACAACTGCCGAATCAGCACACAAAGATCTGCAATGAGCTCGCGTGCCAGGCGGCCCGGGTATCGAACCGGCGAGCGATACAAGGTGTTAGAGCTGAGAACGGAAGCATACTGCCACCGTTCTTGAAAATGCTACTCGGCGTTTATCTAATTTCATTAAGATTAGTTATTAGGGGCAAGTACGGACTTCAATTTTGATTCATGTAAAGTTCTCCACACTCCTTTTTATTGAGTCAAGCTTAAGGCACCGGGAGATTAAGTGCCTTCGTCTAAGCTAAAATCTACATTAAATGCGGACCATTCACTGCTCTGACCTAAAGCTATGAATAAACTGAGACAGATATGTAGCTATCAGTGTTCAGAAGGGGGTGTACTGTTAACATACATTTTATAACGAATGAAGCAACAATATTGTAGATCTTCATACAAGTCTGAGTCTTGATTTTGAATTCAGAGTTGTTTTAATAAAATTGTGATGAATAGGGTTATTATCAAAATGCCACTTGGAAGTGGTTTTGTCGGTATAGTGGAATAGCATGCCTAAGTATATTTCCTATCTCTACTGAGTGTCACACTCTGGCACTACTTCTACGGGGTCCCAGGCGATGATACACCCTGTATATTTTAACAATTTGACGCAGTTATACTGACATTTTTTTTATGTTATTTCAGTCGACTTTCTACATATTTTCCTAGTTTCTCCCGAGTAGGAATTACCACAGTCATTGCATGGAACTTTGTTCATAAAACTCCTTGTGTTTTATTCTGGTCTTGACACTAACAGCTTACATGACTACTTATTTTCATTAGGGGTTGGTTGAGCTGCTTGCTTTGGTAACGTTGAGGGTTCCAAACTCTCCACACATTTGTCATCGCTCCTCGAATGTACGGTAGTTTAGTACACTTTTTTTAGCATGACCTCCATCTGTTTTGTTAGAAGTAACTTGGGCATCAGGGCGAATTCTTCGGCTGCTTTACATATTTTGTAGTGCTCGTTCCGCAAACTGTTCAAGATATTTTTTTTTTTCACAGTATATGGAAAATATCACATTTCCCCACTGTTTTGGCCGGTTGTCTTCTATTATTCAAACTGACAATTAGACTTCTTTGTTGGTTGTCATAGAGGGAAATTTCATAGTCGATATAGCTGTTAGTATGCGTAGGCCTTCGATGTGCGGCGAACAATTGCGTATTGTCAGATTTCATCCTGAAAAGCAAGTTCAAATTGGGTGTTGGTCCGCTGATTTCTTTCTCGTGAGTTGTATTGACGTATTGATAGAAGTGATATGCGGTACAAACTGGGTATATTTAGGTAACAACACATCCATTAAACGAATTTCCTGAAAATTATGATCGTGCATATTACTATTCAAATATCTATCAGTTTTTTCTACCATCCCTAAATGTTCTGTGCACTCTTGATCTAAAATGATTAAATGTTTTCTACATATATTCAAACCATAACAAATTTCACCCTAACCTTGGTGTATCTCTTTGCGCATAAATAAAGGGAACTAGAACACTCTGAGAGTGTATACCTCGGTCAAGCAAAGCAATGAAAATGAAAAGTTCAGATTGATTCTGAGAATATAATTTCTTTTGCAACATTATTAGGATCCTATCATTTGTGCTTTTAACAGGAGTTTTCTTATAGATCCGCTGATACCTTTTTGAGATATGCTGTTAACAAAACTAATATTCTGACAAACATTAGTCATTCACACAAAGACCAACCAATCATCACCAAAACTTAATCAGTCATGTCTTTTGAAATTAAAAACAATTCCCATGAATTTTATAATGATCCTCTTGTAACTTTTTGAGTCATTTTGATACTAAGCATAAATCAAATACAGTAAAAGTCAAACGAACAAACACACAGATCATCAACAAAAGTTGGTCATATAATAGACAAACAAACACACACATGCTGCTGAAGGGATCTTCACAAAAGGTAATCATCTGTTATTGTTAACGGTATTATTCCCTGTAAGTTTCGTAAAAATCCGTTCATAACTTTTTGAGTTATGGAGGTGACAAACATACAGGCAAACACGACGAAAACATAGCCCCCTTGGCGGAGCCAATAGGAGAGCATGAAGGCTATGCTTCGTAAATGCTGCTCGGACTGCTGCTAAAAGCCTTCTGTAGTGTTACTCAGAAGACGATTCTATTTCTAAAGCCCCGTGCACACGATCAATCACAACCTCAATAACAAGCACAAGACACGAGAAGCAAAAACACAAGCACTTCTCTTCTCTCTCCTGATGGTATAGAAAAGAAACCGCGAAAACTTTAAGACCCAGACTACCGAACAACTTTCTCACAAATTCCTAGAAGCAGATGTGCTCATCAGTAACATGACACAGTTTCTCCATAAATTGAGAAATATTTTAGTAAATCTTTTGAAAATAGCAATGAAAGCAGCATCGAATAACCATCAACGGCCGCAGGCGATCATCCACAGCTGGACTGTGCTGCGTTACCAGCGATCTTCAAAATAATTTGATTTTAGCCACTAAATAAGAGATGAAATTAGCATTCCATGCCTACTGATTAACATTCCACGCCCACTTTGCCGTCGTAGGTGTTTATTTTACTCGTAGCAGCTGATTGGTGGGACAAATTTCCACCAGCGCTCAGAATGACTTATATGTCACCTATATCCTACTAATAATGGCAATAGCGGCTGCTCTATGTTGCGGCTGCTCTATAGGACTAGGCCTGTTGGTCCATCTACTGCCGCCTATCTAATCTAATGTAGTAGCCGTTAAGGATTTCCCTGCATTTCCCGTGACGCTAAAGTTGAAACTTTAACCAACAGCTTGGAGGTAACTCTATTCTGAAGCTGAGTTTGGGCATTGAAGTGATGCTGGATGACTATGGACGGGAGTACCCCTTGTGGGTGCATGTGGGGAGTGCCAACTTCGACCGACTCGTGTGTGAAAACTCCATGTTCGGCGTGTGGGTGGAGGTCAACCTTGGCAACTATCGGAGCTTCGAGAAGTGCACCCAGATGGCCTACGACTCAAGTAGGTGCTAAGCTGGGCACTTCTGGCCCTTCGGAAGGCAGGGGGAGGCTGAGGGACGTGTGGGGTTGGGGTTTTCGCTAATACGTACAAAAACGTAACATGCCGTCCAGTCCTCCTGCTCAGCCTGAAGGACTGAGAGTAGGATTTGAGAATGGTGATGTCTTCTAGTGCTCTCTGGTGACCAAATTGATGCTTCTTAACACCAGAACAAAAACGTTCAATAATTATCGGTTGGTGAAGGTTGCATTTAACTCATGATTAGTGTCATTGGGCGAATGGCAACATGTGTCTGCTAGCTGTCCCTGTTTTCTTGCAGTGTGGCGTGTCCCCGCGCAATGTGTCATCAAAAAATCACCTCAGCATTTGTGTAACCTAATTGATCGACACCTAAATTCACGTTGTCGTTAGTAACGTGGTAAATATTTCCTAATGCAATGCAAGATGAAGTTCAGTTTCTTAAAAAAAAAAACAGATTTATTTTTCTTTTCCGACACACTGACCGGCAAACGGTACACTTGTATTCACCGAAGTGCGTCGAAGTGCCTAGCGCATTCTCTTGGATGAACTTAAGTTCGCTTGATCCCGGCACCGACTCTTTGGATGGGTGCCGCGAAATCGACAGATCTGCGGTTTGGCTCGCGGTTCCCTGTACTGGCCTGGGTCCTTCAGATCCAAGTTTACGATTTCAGGTATACAAATTCTGTAAACAGTGGAGGGCAGATGCAGCTCTTGTTGCGGCCTGGTTGCAGCTGAAAAAAAAAAAAAAAAGTTCATCAAGATAGAAACAGCCCATATGCGGCCTGCGAGTCCTCTCAATGCGAGGTCTCACAGTAGTCTTTTGCTCCCGTATGTACAGAACAAAGTTTTGAACGATTTCAGGGTTTCCTTGCAGACACAAGTGTTGCCGACTATCAGACATCCGCAAACGGTAACCGGCGTGTCGCTTGGCTCCTATCAAGAATAACAACTGAAGTTTTGGACATCTCTAGAGTCAGAAAATCTAACTCTGGAGACTACATCTCTAGCGTTATTAGTACGTTACAGATAGAGAGGTGGAACCCATGTGCAGGGGTGCTTGTTCAAGTGGCGCATGAGAACAGTCAGACGGAAATAATAATAATAAGAGCATAAAAACTCATAAGTTCGAGTATGAGAAAAGGAGGCGCAAAGTGGGCACTAAAGAGACAGAACAGGTAAAGGGTTAAGGAGAGGAACACCATGCTGTTTTACTAACAGTGTTTCATTCATCAACAGGAGCCGTGGCCTACAAATACTCCAATCAAAAGTGCATGTTGAGCCAGGGTGTCAGCTTCGAGACCTATGCCAGCTCCTGCACTGCAAAAACGGGCAGAGAAGGCGTTATCTACGCTAACAAAGGTGCGTCGAATTCCTATTCTACGAGTAGTAGCAGTAGTAGTAGTAGTAGTTGTATTGGTAGACAGAAGGTTCTACCACTGCGACTGCTTTCCTTCTCCTGCCATGATACATAGTACTTTTGCACAGTTCTGTAGCAGTACATCTTCTTACATATACCGCTGCACGGATGAGTATTATTACTTTTTTACATAATACCTTCACACAGGTCATTATTACTTCTACTACTTCTTATGCATCTAGTAGTTCTTCGTGAATAAGTCTTCATACTTCTGCATAGAATTAATGCACTAACCATATCTATATATTTTCGATAATAATTAAGCACAGTTCAATCTCAACTTTCCTAATAATGACTGTGAACAGATCAGTCTTTTCAATATCTCTAATTATACTTCTGCACAGATCAGTCCTGCAAGTACACCACCCTAAAAAAGATGTTGCACATGGAGTGCGCAGAACAGGCTTTAACTTACGATGAGGCTAAGGCCTTATGCATGAACAAAGGCTACAGGATCGCCTCCAAGGAGCTCTACTACGATCAGACCATGTGGGAGCGTGCAAACCAGTACTGCGAAGCGGAGGGTGAGTGGAAATGCAATGGCATCTTTTTAATAAAAAAAAAAAGCCGTGAGAAATTTTGGAAGTTTCGAAAATTTCCCTACTTATATCTTACCATGAACCGCACTATGCTTCTCTGTCCACTACGTGTAAATAAGTTTTAGGGCCAGTAGCTGAAACTTCGATAAAATCTCTTCTGGCGAACATAGTGACCTCAAGCAAAAATAATCTGTTAGTGGTGACTCATGAAATGCACTTACTGGCGAGCAACACACATTCATCTAT
>LQNS02001154.1:6214577-6227027 GCA_001587735.2 Parhyale hawaiensis
CGAACTGAATAAAGCTCGAATTTCCTTCTATCTATTAATGATGAAGAGCGTGACACAAAAGGTAGGTACGTAGGTAGGTACTAGCGTATTAATATATAGATTTACCTTTGTCACTAATATGCTTAGCCTAAGACGGATACGCTACAACAGCCGTCTCAAATTTTTATAAGAGATAAGTAATTTCTCTTTCAATTCATGTAAGAAGCACAAACGTCTCCCACCATAGATTGCATGCGGAAAAAATCTTACATTAGAAAGCAGCAAGCCTCGGTGAATATAATCAAATTACTCGCCGCGTATCCACGATACCCAACCAGCCTTCAGTTCATCAAAGATTTTGTGTTGAAGTGAAATCAGTCGAGGCCGCCAAGAAAGAGAATCGGCTCCAATAAAAGGAACACGACAAGCGGAAGATCTACTTCAGGAAAATAATCCTCGCTTCGTCCGCCCTCCGTTGATTACCATCGGAAATTGTACGTGGTAAACTGAGAACAAATATTTTGTTCAATGTATGGAGAAAGTTAAGATATAAGACTGCATGGCCGCGCTAATAGAAGATGTAATATCTCTATTCTTTCGATTCGATTCCAAGAAGTGTTTCAAGCAAGAAGAACATTGAGGGAAAGGAATAAGGAGCCAACTTTCGCCATCTGCAACCATGTCACCGATCTTCATGAAAACGCCAACCCCTAATTACAAAATCTGCAAACTGGCCTATTTTTTGCCTATCTATTTCTTTAAAAGCGTGACCCGAAACATACCTACATATAAACAAATAAACACACTTATTATATTGTGTTGATGACAATTTTTTCATTCAAGCAGCATGAGAAAGATTTTTCGGAAAATAAGTGACAGCGATAAGCTAAGCCCATTAGGCTCAACTTGTCAGAAATATTATATGTATAGTATTATAAATACTGTATATAATATAATCTATAGAAGTGCTTCTGTTGCCCCGGTCAACTTGTAGAAATTATTTAAAATTTTATTGCCCTTGAGAAGGAATAAAAACCATTTTAAGTTACAGTATTGAATTTTTGCCGTCACTAGGTTAATCGATTTGAGTTGAGCACATCGGACTCAATTCGGAGTGACGAAACCAATGGTCTCGTCTGAAGTTCCAAAAAAAGAAGCTGTCTATTGTTTAACAAGGTTTCACTCTACCAACCCATGAGGTCTTTGATATCTACTGTATTATCCTTAGCTGTGCAAGACACGATTATCTAGCAAAAACGTGTTCGTCATCAATCAGAAATGAATCCGTAGGATACAACGTCTGGAACACGGTTCTAACACAGGCTGTTTTTGCAAGTTTTAAAGATCGAGAGTGATGATCAGAAGTAGAAAACAATAAGAGTGACGGTTTGGCTTATGAATCACTAAAACCGGATCTGCAGTAATAAAGGCTGAGTAAATTATGCAAAGAGAATGTGCAGTCCATCAGAAATCCCTTTTTTGCTATATTTTCTCGTTTGCTAAAAGTATCCAGTAAGTGAATTAAACATAAAATGAATATAAATTTCCTGCAATGCACAAGTCAGTTGCATGCCAGTTTTACATAAGGTTCATGAAATTTTTCGCCAGGTGGGAATATGTGGGGCAGGGCGAGATTTATAATGGGGCATTCGGGATGATTGGCCCTAGACCCTTGTTGAGGAGGGTCTCTCTGGAGGTGCATAAAAATGTGGTATGTGCATACTTCATAACTCAACCACAGCTATACCTTGATGGATCTGGATGCCCCCAGGTGATCTTGCCCCGAGCCTCTTTTGGCAAAGGGGCCCCAGATTAACTTGCAGTGAACCTCCATTGGTAAAGGGGCTCCAGCTCAAATTTCTCTGGGCCCACCTTAATTACCCTGGGTCATCTTGTAAAGGAGCATCAGCTTAACTTGCCCCCAGGCCTTGTTTGTTAAGGGACCACTGAACCTCAACTTGCAGCGGTCTTCCCTTTGTATAAATCTGGCCTGAACATACTGTAGAATAACGAACAGTGCTAATAAATATCAAGTACATGGTCAAGTCTAAAATAGTTCACTGGCAAAAAAGTATGGAATACCGTAAAATATATTATAATAATCATACATTCGTATTTTTCTTCTATATCTTTGTTAAGTTAGTACAAGAAATTACAAAGAAAATATCTTTATTACAAAATTAAAATTTCAAGACACCTTGGATTATTGGGGGGGCCAGGCCCACCCAAAAAAATTATTGGGGGGGCCCGGGCCCCCAGGCCCCCCCTGTTCCGCCGCCCCTGCTTTATAGTTTTTAATTAAAATTTCTCATGATGGGAAAACATTACCGAAACGTTTATTTTTTAGTTTTAGTTCGCTGTCTACATTTTCATTGTTTGTAATTAACCTTAGGATAGTGTTTTATATAGTAATGTGTATACATATAGTCTTTTGAAAACTTTTACCAATGTTTGTTTTTCTTTTGAAGATAGCATGACATCTTTCTGAAGCCAACACTTTTAGCAGCTAACATGACCTGTAACAGGTTTATTGCAGTAAACCTATTTTTGCAGTACAGATGGTCAAATAAGCATTCGTAACCATACATGGATATACAACCGTAATGCAATTCCGAAGAATGCATTTTTAGTAACCCACACATGGGTTAACCGACCCAATAGTTAATGCTGCAACCCGGCGCTGGTTGGGATTGCCAAGAATATTTCAAGAACAGAGGGTTTTTTTGGATATAAATAGTATACACATTTTTCCATAAGCAGGCTCTCTCCAACGAAAATGTAATATTAGAAAAATAGATATAGATATATATCGACAGAAATATAACAGTTGTTCGCTTTAATAAAGCACTTGGCTTCGCAGACATATCAGTGTTGAGTTGTATCACCCATAACTCTCAAAGAAAACTAACGTTAGAAATGCGAGTTATACCCGTGTTAAGAGCCAAATAATTCACAATATTCAACAGATGGAGAGCTAATTTCAGAAGCGCTGTCATTCTCAAATGAATTATAATATTTACGTCCAGAAATTTATAAAGTCGAGACTTCAAATCTGGCAGGATACAAAAAGCCAACATTTAAATAACTACGTAAAGGAGATCAATAATGGCCATGGTTAAAAACTATCTAATATTTATTTAGAGTCGATGGCAAAGACAGAGGCCAAGCAATTGGATACAACCTTCGCTGGACGAGTGGTGAGGGGTTCTGCCTTGCTCTCTTTGTCACGAGATCGGCAATTCTGTTCCTAAGACAGAGATAAAGTGTTGTTGAACGGCTTTGCAACGTCAGCATTTCTCTCGTTCATAGTCTACTCAGATGGCACCGTCTGCAGACGGTCGAAGGGGACGCAGTTGTCAAGAGCCTTCCGTTTTCCATGCCTTTGCGATCGACATTGTTCTGTGCCCTATAGGAACTTCATTTGCAGCACGAACCAGTTCATTGAGACTTCTAGTTATGGTGTACGGCGAAGGCGACTTCACATATACCTTCGCTGTAACAGAATATTCTTGATCACCTAAAACTTGAATTACTCTTTTAGCATCCGGGACAATCGAGAACTCTGTTAGGGACTATGTAGTGTGTTACTGATACTATCTTCCTCTATCTAATTTTAATTTTATTTGAAATATAAGCTATTCCTCATTTTCTGTACCAGTTGGTGACCTGATTTCTTTCATCAGCACCTAATTAATGGCATTTCCGAATCAAGCTCTTTTCTAACCATAACATTAATAGACGTACAAAATTAAAGTGCCATTTTTGCTCAATAGTTATCTAATTAAATCTCCTTGTCGGTTAAACATCAATGTTCAATATTAGCATCTATATATATAGTTATCTTACAACTAGTGGACCAGCGCGCGAAAAAATTCACGGAATAACAATTTTTTTTATTAATATAGGTCGTCGTGGAATCTTCTCTTCTCTGACTTGCTTCATTTTCTTCATTGATCCTTTGTCGTACTTTCCCCTCAGGGGCCATAGGATGGACCATAGGCCATAGGGTTAGGTTAGTTTAGGTTCGTCCATCATATGTTATGGGGCCAGGCAACCCCAGGGGCCCGAGTAGGTTACCTCAAGCCATTAGCTTGGCCTTCGGGACGTTTCTATTCCGTGCGCACTTTGCTTCCTTCCCGATTTCATATTCCTACTTGCTCATGCTTTTTTTTCTGTTCTTCCTCTTCTTTCCCGACTTGCTGTTCCCATGCGCGTTGATCCTGTGTGGTGGGAACACCTTCGTGCATGGGTTCCTCATTTCTCTTGGCATACTATATGTCCCTTGCTCTTTCCTCTGTGATATCGTTCTGCTCGGAAACGGAGGCTTAAACTTCCTAACTATAACATAACTTTGTTGTACTTTCAACCTTAGGGCTTTTTTTCTCTGCCTTGTATCCTCATTTTCCGGCTCACGCTTATCAGCAGCTCCCATTCATTTCTGTAACCTCTCTGCTTCAAGTCTTTCTTAACTGTATCGCATAGACAATTCATCTCTCTTCATGCATTCGTAGAAAGTTTTGATCTTGAGACTGTACTAGTCTCGTACTACTTATATGTACAGTAGTACAGTAAATTCCTGTTGGATGAAACTAACGTAGTCATCCCCTGAAAACCCGATGAAGCTAGTTACATAGAAAATTGCCATATTTTACCGGTAACTGAGTTAGACAGTGGTGCTGAGAAGTTCGTGTGTTTAGTGGCAAAAGTAGGGCTGTTACCATTCCAGGGGAGGTACGAGGAGTTCTGAAAACTGCGCTGCTCGAGCTTAGAGACGTAAAGTGCGGCAAGTATGGAGTAAAACGTACAATTTTTGTTAAGATGTGTACACTATTTTATTCTTTCAGCTAGTTAAAAATTCTCTACACGCGACGCTAGGCATCACTGTATTCAGTTATATTTACAATTTCTGCACAGTTGTTTTATTGCAAGTAATATTCTGTCCCATACGTTAACCTGATGAGAATGCCTCCGCCAATAAGGTAATGTTTTTGAGGTGCTTGTCTGTCTCTTTGCCTGTCACCAGAATACTCAAAAGTTATGAACGGATCTTGATGAAATTTACAGGGATTGTTGGGCATGTTAACAGTAACGGATGTTTAACTTTTGGTGAAAATCCGTTCAGCTGTTTGTTTGTCTGCGTAATTTTTCTTCTTAATAAAAAAATATGGACGGATTTTCATGCAATTCATATGAGTTGTTAGCTATAATACGAAGAGTATATGACCAATTTTTTGTGATGATCTGTTCTTTCGTTTGTTTGATGCAGTGTTTGATTTCATGCTTGTTAGCACAATAACTCAAAACGGTATGGATGGATCTTGATGAAATGTACAGTACTTATTAGTGATGTTAAAAGACATAAATGATTAAATTTTGGTGATGCTGGGTTGGTCCGTTTGCATGTTCGACTTATGTTTGTCAAAATGTTTGTTAGGAGCATAATTCAAACAGTTATGAACGAATTTTCAAGATAATCGCAGAAACTGTTAACATACTGTTAAAAGGCACAAATTTTTCAATTTCGGTGTTGATCCAAAGAAAATCATGGTTTCACAACCATTGTGAATTTTTCTTCACCCTTTCTTTGCTTGGCGGAGGCATACGCTCTCAGAATGCTCTCTAGTTCGGTATGTGGTACTAACACTAATAATTTGCTTAGACTACTGACTTGAAGGTTAAGTGTATATTGATAAAGTCGGGGTTGACTTGATTAAAGCAATAATTAGAAATTGTGATTTTTCTGGTCTAGATAGGGGTTAAGTTTTTGGCAACTTAATTTAAAGAGACCTTGGCCATTTTTTTCGAAGTTTTTCTTTATTTCAGATACGTTTCTGAAATTTTGTTTGCGTATATAAAACGTAATTCCGTGTCTTTTTTTTCTGACATTTTTTGTTTCGACTCATAGACCGCAACAGTACTTGACTCTTAGTTCCTGGTGGCTTCTGATGCTGGCGGCCAAACAGGAAAAAAGAATTTCCTCCAGAGCTATTATGAGCATGTCCACGCACGGTCATGCAGGCAAGCGCCCAAGTGCGTTCCCGCCGTATCCAAGATACCTTCACCGCAAGAAAAATATTAGGTACCTTGGAATTTTTTTTCAGTATTAGATAGGGGAAAAGAATAGCCTTTGAGAAAATCCCATTTTTCTGTTGTCGACTTTTGGCCGCCAGCGTCAGACCTAAGAGTCAAGTGCAGTTGCGGTCCATGTTCGACCCATAGAAAACGAGTTATTCATAGAAAACGGATTTTTTATATGTTTTCGAATGGAATGAAATGGACGCTTCCAATATCCAAGCTAGAGTAATCCGGTTTTCGTTTTGGAATCAGCACGCTTTGCCCTACAATTCGTAGATAATAGACTTTTGAAATTTGAATTTGTTTCTTATTTATAAAGCACTTTAGAAAAAAAGCATTTTTTCGAAAAAAATAAAAAATGTCTTCCAGAGAAATATTTAAAATTTAAATTTTAAAAATCTATTCGATACAAATTGTAGAACAAAGCGTACTGATTTCAATATCGAAAATCGCATTGCTCTATCTCCAAAAATGAAGGTGACCATTTACGAAGAAAAGGATTAATTGTACTTCTCCAGACAGCCGGAGAACGAGTGGATCCATTTTCTATGAATAACTCATTTTCTATGGGGAAAATTGTAAAGAGTGCATTAGTCTAACCCACATTCTTTTTCCATTTTACATATCTGTGCAAGTTTCATTCAAATTGGCTTACAAATAAAAATCCATTTTTTGGTAATTCTTTTTGTTTTCCTCATCAGAAAATTTCTCGCCAAAGGATTCAAAATTTGTTTTTATTTTTGTACCGATTTGAATGAAACTTGCTATAGATATGTAAAACTAATAAATAATATGGGTTAGACTCCTGTATTTTTTTCCAATTTAACATACCGAAAAAGGGGAAAAGTACACGAGTCAAACCCACATTATTATTCAATTTTACATGTCTGTACCAAGTTTCATTGAAATTTCCGCATAAATGAATTTATTTTGCTTTTTAATTTGTTTTTAGTCACCCATCAATGAACTTCGGAATTTTTTTTTTTTTTTTTTGCTCTAATTTGAAAAAAAGTTTCACTGGAATCTATGTAAAATCAGAAAAAACGTGGGTTAGATTCGCCTATTTTTTCCCATTTTCGTCATAGAAAACCGAGTTCTTGAAAAAAAACGGAAAAATCAGTTTCTTTCAATAACCTGTTTTCTATTGGGAAAATCGAAAAAAGTATATGAGTCTACTTCCCATTTTTTCCAATTTTATATATCTCTACTACCAAGTTTTAGGAAGATCTGCCGAATAATAAAGAAGTTTTTGAAGTCAAAGAATGACCTTAAAAAAAGCTACCCCCCCCCCTCCCGGGGACAGCCCCCATTCTACCCACCTTACTCACTTAGGGTTGCACGGGCTGCCTAAAACTTCGTCCGCGTGTCCGTCTGATGTATAGCTACAGTTTAGTGAAAAACCGGAACGGATTTTCGCAGACACGCTCCCCGAAATAATTAGGTTTTTACTGATCAAATAGGATTTATATAAGCTTTTTTATTTTTGGCCGTAGTCCGCGTACTTGAACCCTGACGGGGTGTCGACGTAAATTCTTCCCTGCTTTTTGGACGGCCGAGATCTCTTGTCATATGATTAATCACTCTAAAGCCCGCCGCTGACGAGAGTCGAAAAATAAGAACGTTTTACTTTCCTTGAGCAAAAGTTTCTGTGACCGTGACTACGTCTTAACGTGAGTAAACATTGCAATAAAAATGTACGTTGTTGCGAGCTGAAACTCACTCGAAATTAAGAGAGATATTCCAAGCTGTGCAGTTGGCACTAGACGAATTTTTACAATGGCAGTGTAGATTTTAAGCCATTTTGGACCGTAACAATCTGGCCAAAACGAAGTTATGCCCCGTAGCGACAAAATCGGATGACTAAGGAGAAACGTTCCCGTGTTTCGACTCTAGTCTTCAGCGGGCTTAGGACTTTTTGGTGCTACTTTAGCGTGAAGTCTACCACGCGTGATCTGCATTAGCGTGAAGTCTACCATGTGTGATCTGCATTAGCGTGAAGTCTACCATGTATGATCTGCATTAGCGTGAAGTATACCATGTATGATCTGCATTAGCATGCAGTCTACCATTGTCATATGCATTAGCGTGCATTCTACCATGTATGATCTGCATTAGCATGCAGTCTACCATTATCATATGCATTAGCGTGCATTCTACCATGTATGATCTGCATTATCGTGAAGTCTACCATGCATGATCTGCATTAGCTTGCAGTCTACCATTATCATATGCATTAGCGTGCATTCTACCATGTATGATCTGCATTAGCGTGCAGTCTACCATGCATGATCTGCAATAGCGTGCAGTCTACCACGTATGATATGCATTAGCGTGCAGTCTACCATTATCATATGCATTAGCGTGCAGTCTACCGTGAATGATATGCATCAGCATGCAGTCTACCATTATCATATGCATTAGCGTGCAGTCTACCATGCATGATCTGCATTAGCGTGAAGTCTACCATCCATGATCTGCATTAGCGTGAAGTCTACCATGTATGATCTGCATTAGCGTAAAGTCTACCATGCATGATCTGCATTAGCGTGAAGTCTACCATGTATGATCTGCATTAGCGTGAAGTTTACCATGTATGATCTGCATTAGCATGCAGTCTACCATTATGGTATGCATTAGCGTGCAGTCTACCATGTATGATCTGCATTAGCGTGCAGCCTACCATGCATGATCTGCATTAGCGTGCAGTCTACCATGTATGATCTGCATTAGCGTGAAGTTTACCATGCATGATCTGCATTAGCGTGCAGTCTACCATGCATGATCTGCATTAGCGTGCAGCCTAACATGCATGATGTACTTTAGCGTGCAGTCTACCATGCATTATCTGCTTTAGCGTGCAGTCTATCTGAGTGGTACAAGGAAAATAGTGCCTACTAAGATCCAAGTATTAAGTTAATTATTTCTTGGCAGACTCGAAAAAAACTGCTAAGCTAACCTAACCCCACATCTATGTTTGTGCTTGGTGGACACACACACAAAAAAAAAATCGAGTAGACTCCACGCTAAACTATTTATGGCTTGGCAGACTAAAAAAAAAGATAGACTCCACGCTGAAGTAGGTCTGACTTCTTTGCACATTCAACGGTATCTACTTGACAGACCTGAAGCAGCATGCACCTTTCGACATAGATTTTACCACAGTTCACTTACAGAAGATAGTTGTGTCAGATTTGAGTTTAATCGCTACGCCCTTGAATTTTCAGAACAGCGACGTCACAATTACGCCACGCAACTGTTGCAGCGAGGAATCTTTGGTATTTCCACAGTAGCGTGACGTAGTTTTGACGTCATAATTCTGAAGATTTCAAAGGCGTAGCGCGTTCACTCAGACCTGACATAACTATTATAGTAAGTGAACTGTAGGTGTTACCCTGAACCGAGGAATCGCATAGACTCTCGAAACATTAACACAGACGGGCAGTTCTTCCCAATGTTTTTTTCGAGGAAATTGCAATCACGATGACGTAACAATTAATCGTCTGCATTAAAATCATATGTTTGTAGCCATAATTCCAGTGCTATGTAAATAAATTGTCTCCCGCCTCAACAAGACTAGATGTTGACGTCACTACCGTCTCGATCGGCCAATTTGAGGTACATTTCGAGGCAGTGCGTTTGAGGGGTTCACACCACAATCTTTTGATCTCCAAACACAGGACAAAGTGTTCGAGATGTGCGTCGACCACACACGCTGATAAAATGTTAGCAGTCAGCCAAGTTGGCTTAACAAGAGTCTCTAACAGAGGTTCTGGTGTCTTTTCAAGCTTGGAGTAAATTAGAACCACGAAGGCACTTTCGTCATGTCTGCACACAGTAACGACTCATTAAGCGTGTGAGCCCACCTACTTTCTTCAGGTTTTGAATAGTGCGCTTCTAAGAGTGCAATTCATTACTTTAAAAATAAAACTTACCTGCGCAGCATATGGATACGTAAAAGCAATTCCTTCCTCGTTTCATTTCGAGCTGACAGAAGTGCGCTGTACGCGTATAATCCCTTAATATGTCAAGATTACTTTCTTAAGTCCGCTTCACGCTAAAGTTGGAACATCAAAAAGATGCAATCAAAACAGAGCACGCTCATTCATCTCCATTGACAATTTGAGTTGGCTGTGATCCTGGTTGCTGCCATTCAGGAGACTAAGCTTACTCGCAAAGTCGGTTCACCCTCCTTCCATAATAACAATTTAGTTAGAGCGGATCGCCCCCGCGGAGGACGCGGGGGAGGTCTGGCACTACTGGTCCTTCACTCTGTCTCCTACGAAGATGTCGACACCACTCGTTTGTTGCCCGGTGATGTCACCGCGCAACATCAGGGCATAAGACTCCTCCTGGACAAACCCCCTACTGTCATTAACATCTACATCCCTCCCACTACATCGTGCCCTCTATAAACTACAGGACTGACTTCTCCTCCATTTTTGCCGTTGAGGAGGATGTCATCATCCTGGGCGACGTGAACTTCCATCACCCCGGCTGGTATAGCGCCTCGGGGTGTGGTGGAGCGACGGCGAGGGGAGAGGACCTCTTTGAGGCACGCTCCTCCTCTTCCTTGTGCCTTCTTACTAAAGATGCTCCTACGCGGCTGCCCACAGTGGGACATCCGTCCTCTCCCGATTTATGTATCTATTACCTCCGCTCAAACGTCCCCGCGTTAAAATATCGCACGTCTGATTCGAGAATAAAAAGTAGATCAATGTTTTCAATCATCAAAAATTTTTTTAAGCATTTTCTTTTAAATAAAGACCGCGTCTGATATTTAAAGATGCTATCTTCAGTCCGTCTCGGTCCTTTTAAGACTTTCTTTAAAAAAAGGATCCGATCGTGGACCCCATACAGCCCAACATTCTCCCCTCCTCAGACCTTCGCCGGATTCATTTTGTTCATCCCTCTCACGGTATAAAGCTGACACTCTGTCTCGCTGACTCTCGTCAAATCGTTCGCAATGTTCGTTTTTGTTAGTATGCGGATGTCTGAGTGGCTGAGAAGGATCTTCTTTGGGGTTGTCTCCTCTCTGAAGTGGACTACCACTGATACTACTCCATTTGACCTTGTTTGTGCTCCCCTCCTCAGTCTCGACGTGGACACAATGTCTTCTTTCTTGACTTCCAGTCTCGATGTACTCAGGAATTCGATGATTACTTCGGCATCCCTAGAGTCGTCTTCTTCTTCAAAGTGAATTGCATAATTGTCTTGATTGGGAGATCCAAAATTTGTTGCTGGAGCGTTCCTATCCAATCTCTAAGGTCATGGATCTCCTCTCTAGCTGATTTGAGTGCCGCAATCGTGGTCGAGTAGCTGTCCTTGCAGGCGATGCAGAGAATTGATACCTGGTTGTTGAAGAGTGTTCTTATTGTGGGTGCATTCATTCAGAAGCAGTCTAAATGCGACTTATCACAACACATGCTACATTCAACATGGCTATGAGCATCTCCAACCTCGCTGCCACAGCTCCATCACTCGTTCGAACTCGGATCCAGAATCGGCAACGGCTTTTGCTCATTTGTCCTAAATTTTATGTTGCTATTATTCATTGAAGCTGACGCCCTTGTTGTTCGGGTTGCTGGTTCAGTAGCAGCACCGTTTTGCTTTGGTGTTCGCCCTCGCCCAGCTTTCTTGGTTGCTGACGTGGCCTGGTCTTGGCTGCTCAGTTTTAGGCTCATCGTGGCTGGTTGGGTGGTTGCAATATCTAGCTAAAATACTTTCTACCTGATGCGTCGTTACCAGTAGCTATGTATAAACACATAGCAAGGCAAACTTACTTAAACTAGTCGGCAAGAAGTACGGTGCTGATCCAAAAATCCTATTCCACCCAAGGTACTATCGGTGTACAGTTATTTATTACCTCCGCCAAGGAGGTTATGTTTTCGTCGTTTTTGTCTGTCTGTCTGTTTGTTTGTTTGTCTGTCACCAAGATAACTCAAAAAGTTATGAACCAATTTGGATGAAATTTACATGGATTGTTAGGTATGTTAGGAGGAACAGATGATGACCTTTTGGTGAAGATATGTCCATCCGTTTGTTTGTTTGTCTGCGTCATTTTTCTCGATGCCATGACTCAAAAAGTTATGGATCGATTTTGATGAAATTGACATGCGTTGTTAGGTATACAACAAAGAATATGTGACCAAATTTTGGTAATGGTCCGTTTATTCGTTCGTTCATTTGTCACTGTTTTTAATTTTATGCTTGTTACCACAATAACTCAAAAAATAATGAATGGATCTTTATGAAATTTATAGGAGTTTTTAGTAAGGATAAACGACATAAATGATCAAATTTTGGTGCAGATCGGTTAGTTCGTTTGTATGTTTGACTCATATTTGTCATAACGTTTGTTAACAGTATAACTCAAAAAGTTATGAACGGATCTTAAAA
>LQNS02001154.1:6304659-6318182 GCA_001587735.2 Parhyale hawaiensis
GAGATCGAGATCCTTCAAGAACTCACCCACCTAAATGTTTACAAATCCACTGGCCTAAATAATTTTACTTCTCGTGTACTACGGGAAATGGCTCCAGTCATCGTGAAGCCACTGCTCGAAATATTTAATCGATCTCTAAGAACGGGAGACGTCCCGCAGGATTAGAAACTAGCTAATGTGATACCGATATATAAGAAGGGGGATAAGAAAAGCCTCAGCAACTATCGACCCATAAGTATAACTTCGGTCGTCAGCAAAATCATCGAATGCCTCTTGAAAAGCCCATCACTGATCACCTGAGGATGCATCACCTCATATCCGACAGTCAACTAGGCTTCCGAAATGGAAGAAGCTGCTTAACAAACCTACTGGACTTCTTCACAAAAGTTACAGATATTAAAGATTAAGAAAAGGGTGTGGACCTTGTGTATCTTGACTTCCAAAAGGCTTTTGAAAAAGTCCTCCATCACCGGCTAATGCAAAAATTGGAAGCCCATGGCATCCAGGGTGACTATTTACGATGGATCAAGGCATGGCTTATGGGTCGGCAGCAGCGAGTGAATCATGAAGGAGAGTCGAGCGCATTGACATATATATCATCAGGGATTCCAAAAGGCAGCGTGCTTGGCCCACTGTTAGGCCACCCGTGTGTACTGGGCCTAACCGATGCAGATGTGGGCGTTGTCCATGGGCCAGACGAACGCGCAAGCGCAGCCAGAAGGACGGAATGACACACCATAATGTACTGCTTACTGTATTTAGACTAAGTACAGAATGGGTGTTGGTACCTATTGTAACGTAGGTACATTGTTTAGCTAGACATTTGGAGTCTAGTCTTGACGAGCAGAGGTATGTCTGAGCTCTGGGCTCCCGAGGTAACTGGGCGACCTCTTTTATAACCTACGCAACATCGCGTTATGGTTACGCGATCATGAAGCATCAGATCAGCATTTCCGGTTAGTGAACGGACGGCGTCACATATTGTCCCCGCCAACTGAGTTTGGCGGACGGCCAAACCTAGTAAATCGGCTATGGGATTCACGAGTGGAAGACTCGATCATCATTGTTGTGACGTCGACAGTTCATCATCTGAATTACATATTTTCCAGCAGTATCGAGTTTATTATTTTCATTCACGTATCGTACAATTAGCAGTATTTAAGAAGCATGACAGTTTTCACAATTGATATTTTTGGGTTTTTCTAATGCATCTTAAAATAACACAGAATTGCATAGGCATTGTTGACATCAGAATTCGCAATAGTACAGAATAGTATTCACTCCCGCACAGCTACACTGGCGCATTGTGCCGTCACCTATGAGTTAATACCTATACATTGTACCAGCGTATACATTGTCAAGAGTATAGCGTTACACAACTTTCTTAAGACTGATCGTTGGCAGTTCCGATCATCCTATCAAATAGTTGCAGTTGTTATAGCGGTGTTAATGTGGAGTGGAATCTTGATCAGCTCGCTCGACCTGCTCCGAGCGGCGTGATCGTGATCGATCGAGGCGGGCAAGAAAGCGATTTCGAGCCTCGATGTCAGGGTTCAGGAGAACAGTAGGTAAATGTCTGTGGTACTCCTTGTGATAGTTGAGAACCTTTCTCAACTGTTTGTTCTCCGTTGCAAGATCTGTGTATTGTTTCTTTAGTCGTTGCTGTGTGGCTTCACACGAGACATGTAAATTGTTGTGTGGGACAATCACGTATCTTTGTCCTCGTAGTGAAATAGGGTTTACTACCAGTTGTGTACCTGAGCTACCAGCTACAGAAACTGGGGGAACTGGGGGAACAGATTCGACAGCTGCCGATGTAACGGGTACATCTGCAGGACTACTCTGCGAAGATGACTCATACCAGGGTCTCCACGGAGCTGGGAAAGACATGGTGTAAGTGTTTGTATGGTGTGTGGTGTAATGGTGCAATTCTTTTAACACAATTAACACAAACAAACTTGACTTAAGATTATGGAAATTGCCAGAAAATTAGGAATACGTCCTATCTCCCCATACTGGCCACCAATATGTCAGGCCACCCGTGTGTACCGGGCCTAACCGATGCAGATGTGGGCGTTGTCCATGGGCCAGACGAACGCGCGAGCGCAGCCAGAAGGACGGAAGGACACACCATAATGTACTGCTTGCTGTATTTAGACTAAGTACAGAATGGGTCTTGGTACCTATTGTAGCGTAGGTACATTGTATAGCTAGACAGGTGGAGTCTAGTCTTGACGAGCTGAGGTATGTCTGAGCTCTGGGCTCCCGAGGTAACTGGGCGACCTCTTTTATAACCTACGCAACATCGCGTGATGGTCACGCGATCATGAAGCATCAGATCAGCATTTCCGGTTGGTGAACGGACGGCGTCACACCACTGCTTGGCCCACTTCTGTTCTCAATTTACATCAATGATCGCGATCTTAACATCCGTAGTAAAATCAGTAAATTTGCGGATGATACAAAACTATGCCATCCTACAACGAAAAGAGCCGAGCTCCAACAAGACCTTGACTAAATCATGGAATGGAGCGCAACGTGGCAGATGAACCTTAATGTCGGCAAATGCTCAGTAATGCACGTAGGGCTGGTGAACTGTTCCACCCCATTGAAAATGAACGGGACGGAATTGGCTACTGTCACCCAACAACGTGACTTAGGAATCACTATTACAAACAAACAACAACACAGTCAGCAAGTTGACAGGAAAGTGACAATGCCAAGCAGAGTACTCGGATTCATCACCAGAAATTTCGAATACAAGTCCAACGATATCATCGTTCCCTTGTACAAGGCATTAGTGAGACCACACTTAGAATTTGCTGTTCAATTCTGGTCGCTACATCTCTGTAAAGATATCGATAACATGGAAAGAGTCAAAGAGTCCAACGCAGAGCAACCAAATTGATACCTCAGCTGAGAAACAAGTCGTATAAACGTCGCCTAAGAGAACTGGGTTTGATCTCTCTCGAGCAAAGACGACTCAGGGGGCAACTAATAGAAACATTCAAGTACTTGAATGGCTTCAACGACGTACCTTAAACGGGACTTTTTGAAATGAAGAGACCTTAATGATAGCTTATTAAACAACGTTCAAAAACTCAAGCATAAACCTCGAAGAACAACCTTAAGCCAGCAGTTCTTTCCTTATTTGATTGTCAGCGTTTGGAACAGACTCCCTTCCGACGTTGTTGGTGCGGAGTCGGTCTACTCGTTTATAAATCGTCTTGATATGCATTGGGAGAGACATCCTTCACAGCTAAGAACTCCTCCACGAGTCGCAAGCACATAACGGCCAAAGCTTCCCAGGCCATTTTAAGTTGACTTCTTCTCACATCCGCTCCATCTATATATTTAAGCTCCGCATATCAGCGGCTATCGATCATGCTTGCGTGCATTCATAGCCATCTCTTTGGCGAAGATTGTTCTTCCCCTTTTATATTTTTCTATCTTTTTTCTCATTCGTCTTCCATTTTTTCTCCTCTCGTTTCCCCAGTCCTTTACATCCTACTAACATAATGGCATTAGCTCATAGAGGGCCGGTGCGTAAGTTCCGGTGTCGCTTTGGGAATGGGCCTCTTGGTTCGTCTACTGCCGCCTATCTAATCAAATCTAATAATCTACTCCCACAAGCCTATTGGTCTTCAGTCAGGCGTGTATTGCGCTACTCCCACAAGCCTATTGGCCTTCAGTCAGGCGTGTATTGCGCTACTCCCACAAGCCTATTGGCCTTCAGTCAGGCGTGTATTGCGCTACTCCCACAAGCCTATTGACCTTCAGTCAGGCGTGTATTGCGCTACTCCCACAAGCCTATTGGCCTTCACTCAGGCCTGTATTGCGCTACTCCCACAAGCCTATTGGTCTTCAGTCAGGCGTGTATTGCGCTACTCCCACAAACCTATTGGCCTTCAGTCAGGCGTGTATTGCGCTACTCCCACTAGCCTATTGGCCTTCACTCAGTCCTGTATTGCGCTACTCCCACATGCCTATTGGCCTCTAATGTTATTGCCTCTGCGACTCATTATTTTCTTTTCCCAAATTCGGCATCCAATTTTCCCATTTAGGGAAACAATTCGCAGGCAAATTCAATCCTTTAATCGGGACATTACGAAACCGTCAGCCAGCGGGCCCCTCTGACAGCCTATCGGGACCACAAATCCACTTGTGCTCATTGGGCTTTATTCAGACGTCATTTGTGGGTAATGGTTGAATGTCATTAATGTCAGTCGCTAATGTTAGCGGTGCATGTCGGTCTTAATTATCCGTCATCAATGTTGGAATAAACTCTTCTCAGCTGCGATCATCGTGAATGTGTTTCATAATTATTGTCAGGTATGATTTTGTTGACTGTGAATGTCATTTATTGTTGTTCGTCATGATCAATGTGAATGTTATTCATAGTTATTGTCATAATTATTGATTGTTATATATCAGTATCTGTCATGGCCATTGGCAATTGTGAATGTTGTCATTGTTAATTGTAAGCCATGACTATGGTGAATGTTGCTCAAACAGTCAGTCATTACCATGATGAATATTATTCAAAAATTCCAGATATGAATGTCAAAAATAGTAGAAACGAAGGTCTAGAAACGTCATAAATATAAGTTAGAGTCGTCAAGGTTAGTCATAACTCCCTGTTATGAACAATTGTTACTAAATGCTGTAAGCAGTAGAAGTCAGTCGTAAGAGCTGCAGTAACTGCCAGTCGTGAGTGTAAGAACAATGCATGCGCATCTATAAAAATGGCGGTCAGGGACGTAAATTCCAGAAGTTTCTGAAGGCCTGACAGACTTTGGTTAATTAATTTGGGGCTCTAGAGATTCACGAAAGAAAAATTTCACAACGTTGAAAATTGATTGCTTATGATTTACTGGCAAATTTATATGTTTTACTAGGAATATTCTGGAAAGCCTGCAAGCTGCGGTAATTCCGCAAATGTGCGTAAAAATACACACGAAAAAAAAATCTACCAAAGAATAATCTGTTCAGAATAAGTTAAGGCCCGTGATGTATTTTTGAGGGGTCATTATAAGCATTGTAGGGGCTTTCATGTTTTCATTGAAGTATTTGTTTCTGTTTCCGTAAATGCCAGTGCACCATCCAGAGAGTAATGATCTACTCACAACACAGCAACATGGTTTTCGCCGTGAAAGTTTCACTACTATACAGCTGCTGGAACATTATGGTTCCATCGTAGAGACATTGTGTCAAGGGAAGAATGTTGGCATACTATATCTAGATTTTTCTACGGAATTCTGATGCTAAAACTTTCCCGTATAGGTTTCCGTGGAAAATTTCTTAGCTGGCTCGAAGCATTCCTGTCAAATAGAACTCATTGTAATCGCAAACATCAGAGTACTTTCAAGGCAACCGGTAAACAGTTGAGTACCACGAGGCACAGTGCTTGGGCCTGTACTTTTTCTTATCATGATCAATGTCGTGGAGTGGGGATGCAACCACGCAGTCAGTTTGTCATTTACTGCTGATACTCGAATATTAGCTGCTGTGCAGTCTGTGGAACGACAAAAATTAAACAAACAAAAATACGACAAAATTTTTTTTTAATTCACAACATAATTATGCTACTAGCGATGCGCATGAAATTTGAAGAAAGGCAATTTTAAGGTACTTTGGAGTGAAAATTTAAGGCGATGCAACCTTTAAAGAACATATAGCTAGAGTTATCATTGATGAAAAGAAATGAAATGGATGGGTATTACGAACTTTTTCGTCACCCAGTAAAAGTAATGTTCAGTCCTTGGAAGCAATGAAATCTGCACAGTACAGAGTACTCTTCTCCACGTTGCATGCAGAATACGAGAAAAAGTTAGAACAACCAGAAACTATCTAATGATCGTTCAGCGCCAAAACTAGAGGCATGCAAGAGTACGATTACCACAGACAACTTAGCTGTCTCCAGTTGTATACAAAACAACAATGACTCGAGTGCTTCAAAATCATAAGTTCGAAAAATATTGGAACGCATCACTGTGAAGTCAATGAACGGATGGTCACCAGGCACTAAGAAAGGACTGGAAGGAGTTGTGATGTACGCAATCCGAGAAAAAGTGCTGGCCAAGCTATGGAGACAAACTATTCCAAGAACATCAGTGGACTGGGAACAACACTATTTAACAAACTGCCTCGGTATATTCGAAACATCATTGTTGTGAAACTTCTAGAGTTCTTAAATTTGCTGGATTATCTTTTAAGAAGAATACCAGACAGACCAGCGGTCACGTTCACTTGGAGATAATTCGTTACTTGTTACCTCTGTGGTCACTAACTGTGATCAAATATAAGAAACCCAGCATCATGACTCCACATACGTAAGGTGACTTGGGGAACGTAAGCTGGACTTTGTCCGAAATCCTCACATTGTAACACAAAGTAGATAGGAAAGGTAGGTTGCGTAGAATGCAACTAGTGTTCGCTCAGCAGTGAAATGCCGTGTTCTGAGCACAGGTGTTGTTTTGAAGCCGTGATGAAAAGTTTGATTGAATAGTTTATATGTAAAATGTACTCGTCGCAATAAGTTGATTGCCCATTGAAAGCTTGCGTGTCGTAACTCTGGTTTCCAATATTAAATATCAATGATTAAAGAAAATAGACAATTGAAAAGAATAGAAAGTTTAAGATTGTTCAAAAATTTTTATGAGAGATAACATTCTACTGTTATGAGTGACGAAAATTCTAAAGGCCTACTCTAGTGTATTCCATTTTCATTTTTTTTTTCTACTCTACTAATGAGAGTGACGAAAATTGTAACGCTATTCTCTACTGTATTATTTTCTACTTTTCTCTACTCTACCGATGAAAGTGACGAAAACTACATAGATCTACTTTGCTCTACTCCCTTGATGAGCTCTACTGTATATTTTTCTGCTTATCTCTACCCTGCCGATGAAAGTGACGAAAACTAAAAAGATCTACTCTACTTTACTCTACTCTCTTGATGAGAGTAACGAAAATTGCAAAGATGTACTTTACCGCAGGCTACTCTACATTTCTCTACTGATGAAAGGGACGAGAACTGCTAAGATCTACTCTACTTTGCTCTACTCTCTTGATGAGAGCGACGAAAATTTTAAAGAACTACTCGTTTGACGAGCAGAAGTTGGTGAACTGGACGACCTGAAGCCCAGCTCGCCCCTGCCAGTCTCTGTCGATACTTGGACGAAGAACTTGTTTAAATGCAAATGGGTATTCAATCTTTGAATAGGGGACTGTTTGGGGGTCGGTGGGGAAGGTCTCGTTGGTGAAAACAGGGATATGGTGGATAGGGGTTGCGGGGTGCTGGTGAGTGGGGGTGCCAGGGATTGGGGTACAGGGGTGGGAAAGAAGAAAGATGTGGAGATAGATAATAAAATCAACAGATGGGCTCAGTTAGCCATCAATGAGGCGGTCTAATCAGTTTTCTGTTTTATTTCCAATAGTGACACTCATTACCACTCTTTTCAATTCTCATAATTTGATAATTTTTTCTAGTTTGTCAACTTTATAAAATTACTCTATATTTGCCCTGAAACTATTTGGAAGTTTTAATTTGTGTTGCAGCTAGTAACTCTCTTTTTAAAATCATGGTTCCAGCACTATTTCCCTACAATAATAATGTATATTCAGGGAAGGGAAAAATTAAATAGAGCAAATTAAAAATTAGGATAAGCCGTATGAAAATATACAATTGGTGTATGTTAACAGGGAGAAGTGGCTAAATGAAACACAAACCATCCGAAGATTGCCTCGGTGGCTGTCAACCACTATATGCAACTATATGCTCTTATATGAGCAAAACTAGACATCGATATCAGTTTTTATTCGAATCTTTTTTAATCCTGGTATTAAACTAACTTTTAAATCTTTTCAGTGTGTTCTTCCGTTTCCCGGCAGCAACATTGATCTTTTACATTAATGTTATTGATGTAGATATATATTGACATATAGATACATGCAGATGCTGATCTTGAAATATTATTTACATGTTTTAATATTGATTTTCATAAATATCTCTATTCTGATATATATATATATATATATATATATATATCAAAGAAAGTCTCGTTGAAACGAAGATGACTTCTTGTTTTAATTAGCTTCGAAGCTTGTCTTTCGACAATGCGATACTTCACTTTTGTTTCAGCAGTGAACACGTGCAGGATAATAAAGGACATCCATTTCGTTAAAATTGCAGTAGGTTTCATATTGTTAAGAGCAACGTTTCGAACCGTACGTGTTCATAGTCATGCAAGTACTGGAACCTAAGGCCTATCTGACGTGTCAAGTGCGATTAGGGTTGCCAACTAGTGATTATAGAAGCTAAAAAGACAAAGGATCGGCGGGTTCCTAAATTACTACGGTATAAAAGTCCTATTGAAAATTATTAGTTAAAAATTCAATTTTACGCTGTTGAAGACATTTTCATAGATTTGTATGCTAAAATAGTTTATGCCTAAAAGTTGCTACCTAATGCCTATAGAAGCTAAAAAGCAAAGGATCGGCAGGATTCAAATTTTAATGTTAGAATTTATCTGTCGATTGTTAGGTAAAAAATCTATTCTAAACTATTGAAGTTGATAACATATACGTTCTTAACAATATGACACCTACTGCAATTTTAACGAAATGGCTGTCCTTTATTATCCTGCACGTGTGCACTTCTCAAACAAAACCAAAGTATCGCATTGTCGAAAGAGTAGCTTCTAAGCTAATTAAAATAAGAAGTCATCTTCGTTTCAACGAGACCTGCTTGAATAACGACGTGCTGCCCCGATATACCAATATATATATATATATATATATATGTACACCGCATATATGTATTACATATACAGATATTTTTTCTCGAAATGATAATAATTATATCGTTATATCGATATTGATCCTGATATATGTATTGATATTAAGTATAAGAGATTTAGATACAGTATTGGCCTCACAATACATTTTTTGCGCATCATTTCTTTTGCGAAGTATTTTTTATTTGAAAATATTCCTCAGTATTGTGTAAGACATGAATAACTTCACGTATAGCAGCAATATTGACATTTATTATTTTTTAGCAGTAACTCTGCCTTAAGCAATTA
Organism: Parhyale hawaiensis; assembly: GCA_001587735.2. Lineage (NCBI taxonomy): Eukaryota > Metazoa > Arthropoda > Malacostraca > Amphipoda > Hyalidae > Parhyale > Parhyale hawaiensis. The sequence continues at coordinate 6,313,746 of LQNS02001154.1, forward strand.
TTTCTTTTCAGCTGCACTAATGATCTAGAAAAACCAGCGTTAATATTTCTCTTGGGAGCACTCAAGGATTTATCTCAAAACAGCCTTCAAAGTTTATTTTTAGAAGCAGTTCTCATTCCAGAATATTTCTCTTCAATACTTCTTCGGTTTACATTTAAGACAAGACAAAAAAAAACATTATTCTGTTACAAAACCTCAAAGGAAACGTCTTATGCGTTTGCCAGGGACGAGACTTCCAGAAATGTGCCAGAATTTCCGTTTCTCCACAGACTGCTCATTGAAAATTTCCTAAAAGTTTTCTCTTGGACAACCTCATTATAATGATATAGAACTGAAACTTTTATTACCTGCAGAAGAGGAAGAAAAGAATAGCGATAAATGAGCTCGAGGACGTTATTTCAAACGGAGAATTGAGGTGAAGGGCGGAGAAGTGGACGCTTCCGCGGAGATAATTAGATCCTTGACTGCTTCATTAGACGGTTTTTCAGCTGGACAGATACGGTTACGGTAAGGAAAACGGTTAAGGTGTCTTTAATTCGCATACTTCGATCGGGGCCTCACGGCCGGAGAGGGGTGGTTGGGTGGGAAGGGCATAGATGTCTTTAAGCCTTCCGTCAAGAACGCTAAAGCTCACATAATTTGTTATCGACTGAAGCCATACGCTTCACTGCTTTATCTTTTACCGTTATCTGTAACCTGTTTCTGGCTAAGCTGTGGGGAGAAACCGTGTTTTGACGACCAGTGTCAGTTAACTTTCGAAGCTAAACAAGCGACTTATAGGGCATGGAGGCGTTCGCGTGACCGCACGTTGTGACTGACCTATGTTGATTGTAGGGCCGAGGCTAAGCGAGTGTATGAGAGGGCACAGCATCGTCAGAGACAGCGTTCCAGGGAGTCTCTGCTGAGTATTGACTATCCACATCGTTGGTGGAGCGAGCTAAAGGGTTCCGTTTCCGCACCTTGTTGTTCCCGGTGGAGGTATCATTGCCGATCCCTTGGCTAGGGCTGAGCTCTTGTCTGCTCACTCTGACGGGAAGCAGAGCAGAGAAGTGTTGTCATTGCCTCATGGATATCACCTTGGACTTCGCTTAACCTCTTTGGCACTCAGATCTGGAACAATCAAGATACTACATGAGGGCGTTGATCCTTATGGAGGTGTGGACCCGGTGGGTATGTTTTTTTTCTGTTTTATAAGCAGCTTGCTGGCGTTTTTGCCCCTAAGCTAACAGTGATCTTTCGACGCTTGATACGGTTAGGAAATTTTCTCCGTTGTTGGTGTACTGCCAATATTACTTCCATTCTCTAGGGTGCAGTGTCGCCCCATGTCGCCAACTACCGTCGTATTACGCTGGCGCCCATTTTATGGAAGGTGTTAAAGAAATTTGTCGCTTGTAAGCTTGGTTATTTTGCTGAGGTCACGGGTTTGCTGCCAGCTGGTCAATTTGCGTACAGAACTAGTTTGGGTTGCTGTGACGCACTGTTGTTGGTATCACACCATTTACAGTCTGCACTGGATTGTCAGTCTGAGGCACGCCTTGTATAGTTGGACTTAAGCGTGGCGTTTGACAAGGTCAACCACAGAGGTCTATTATACAAGCTCGAGTCATTTGGTGTGAGCAGTAGGGTGCTCTAAATCATTCGAGATTTTGATTTTGAGGGAATGCAGTGGATGTCTGTTGCAGGCGTTTTGAGTGCCTCAGTAGCGCTAGAGTTTGGCGTCTCTCAGGGTAGCCTACTTGTCACGCTTTTGTTCGTTCTGTATACTGTAGTAACATGATCTCTTCGCTTAAAAACATGATGATAAACTATGCCAGTAATTTCACTTTGATAGCAGTGATATCAGCTCCCCGCATGCGTAACGCTGTCGCCCAGTACCTGAATAGAATAGGGATTTGTCTCGCATTAGTGCATGGTGCTCGGCTGGAGTATGAAGCTGAATGCCAGTAAGGAAAAGTCGATGATTATCAGTCGGTCTCGGATACTTGAACGGGAGCATCCACATCTGCATATAGATAACATTTTGCTTCGGGAGTCTAGCTCCTTGGAGATTCTTGGTGTTGTCTTTGATGAGAGGCTTACTTTTGAGCCGCATATGGAGACAGGTGTCACGTGACTTCAGTAAGATTGGGCTCCAGCGTAAGGTGAATTTTGTGTTTGGTGACAATGGAGTTGTCCGCAGATGTTTTTGTGTTTTTTTTTTTTTGCTGTCTGTGTCGGAGTATTGCTCACTGGTCTGGGCTTCATCTGGTGACACTTACTTGCATCTAGGAGGGTAACTGAATCAGCGACACACCACCGCTTTATTAGCCAGCGGTCTCTCTGACACTGAGCCGTTTATGAGCCCGCTGTAAGGGCTGACATGGTGATTTTTTAGAAAACTTCCGATCGTGCGAAAAAATCGTGCTCTGGTAGCCCCATTTTTGGAAGGACAAATGCACAGACACTCTAAAAACTCTACATCCTAATATATACTCCGCCGGATGTAATAACATCAAGCACTGTGAATGCTCAAATATTTCACCAAAGTTCTTCATGATTGTAATGCCTGGGCAACACAATACAATCACTAGCACCACTTGATGCAAGGATGCACTGCCCGTACGTCGTTCATGCTGCCGTATCTATGCTACCGACTTGAAATTTGTATCGGGACGACGTCCGAGCTGCACCTCCTCGCATCAAGTTGTGCTTGCGATTGCACAGTGTTGCTCTGACTTGCTTCTTCTTCATCACAAGAAATTTTTGATTACATTTCTTCATTAATGTACTTTCCTTACTAAAATACATATAGAGGAAAACGCTACGATGGCCAACTCAAATTAGCGTAAGAGATACGTGCTTTCTACTGAGCAGTACGCTTCAATTCGTGTTCAACACACTCCTTCCCTCCCATACATAACATGCAAAAAAAAAAAGAAAACTTTATTAGTAAGCTCTAAAACATCACTGAATTTCATTTCCGCTGTGTATTCAGAATACACAGTACGATAGCTTTAGCATAACAAAGTGTTCACGTTCAAGAAGTTGGAATAAGCAATAACTACGTTTACTGTACCGGAAAAAATTGGTTTTGCTACGCTTCGCTGATTTGCTACACAATGTGTACATCGTAAACCAAAAGAAAATATAATTTCGATGTAGAGTTACGTAACTAATATCAGGCTCCACAGGAACGACAAGAGAAGCTGGAGGAGCAAGAACTGCATTCATTGTTACTAACGATTAGCAGTCGATATTGCCCACAATCAATATTGCTTCTAATAAATATGGAGGTCTGTATCCAAGATACTTGAGGGTGACATATAACTCGGACTCGGAGAAAACTTGTTCTGTTGAAAGAAGAACCCAAAATGGAGAAAACCATTTGCTGCCAAGAAATCATCGGGGTGCCATCATCAGCAGCGTAGAATATTTTCTGCCTATCAGTTTTCTGTGAAGCTTGGCAGGATCTGCACAGTCTTAGTCTTTTAGCCGATGATTAAACTGATGAAGCCAGGAAGGTCAGAGCTAATTTTTGCCTATCTATTTCGTTAAGAGCCTGACACGAAACCTATAAATAAATAAATAATTAATTAAATAAAAATATATACATAAACACACGACGGTCATTCTTAGTATTAGATTAGGTATATCTATATATTAATACGCTTGTACGTACCTACCTAGATACCTACCTTTTGTGTCACGTTCTTTATCACAAATAGATGCATGAAAATTCGGGCTTTATTGAATTCGGGAAGCTGCCGTATCTGTGATACGGCTGGTGACTAATCTCTGGGCCGCAGGCCAGGGGTTTTGATTGTTTCTAACCCGAATTTTTTAAGAATAAAGCTTTGGGAACCTGTATCGTGGTTTGCTGCCAAAGAGGTCCACGGATCCAGTTAGATAGAGCAACTTATAAATATAATCCACGGGTCCACTTATGCAAAGGCAGCTTCAGTAATTATTATCAGCTAAAAGGCTGGTCGTATAAGATATTATACATCGAATCTCGGTGTTTTTTGTGACATTGATGGGGAATTACCATGGTACACTGCGAAGGTTTCACTGATCTATCTGAAGTGTCTTTAGTTTGACCGGGAACGTTTCACGGGTGCTGCTAGCTTATATAAATATTCCACGGGTCCAATGACACGCGGAGGTCAGCAGTCCTGTGCAGCTGGGCAAGGTCTTTTTAATAATTTTTATGCCCCCTGGGCTCTTCTGAATGAACGGTTTGGGACATGGAAAATTTCCACATGGGGTGGGCACTAGGAGTGCTAGCAAAATTCAGAGGGAGGGGGGGGGGAGGGAAGCTAGACACAAAAGCTAGGCCCTATATGCAGTACATTTTTTCAAGGCATCATTTCCAGGGAAGGGCGCGTGTAACTTTTTAGGGAGGGAATGTGTCCCCCACGATCCTCCCCTGGCTACTCCACTGCTGGGAATTATGGATAT
>LQNS02001154.1:6325799-6345340 GCA_001587735.2 Parhyale hawaiensis
TTCTTACTATTACAGTAACTATCTCTCTCTATCTGATTCTGAGATTTTCTTACTATTTCAGTAACTATCTCTGTCTATCTGATTCTGAGCTTTTCTTACTATTACAGTAACTATCTCTCTCTATCTGATTCTGAGTTTTTCTTACTATTACAGTAACTATCTCTGTCTATCTGATTCTGAGCTTTTCTTACTATTACAGTAACTATCTCTGTCTTTCTGATACTAGTTTCCCTTACTATTACCCAATAGCAGCAGCGATGGTAACAATTACGTAGAGCACCATCAGTACCGGCTCCGCCTCATGTCGCCTTAGGCCGCTTACTGCATACCAATTAATTCCTCTCCATTACAGGATGCCTACTTAGGCCTACGGATCCCGACGGGCTCCAGGCCACGCCTTAATAATCTGCCTAGGCCTATGGGATGCTCAGAAATTAGGCCTACGATTTGGGTAATTGTAGGCATATGGTGCAGGGTTAACAGCACAGGCGCAGCTCGTTACTACTAAAATTATTTATAATATTATTTAAATAATGTTCACGTTTATTACCTCCACCACATCAAGGAGGTTACGTTTTCGTCGAGTTTGCGTGTTTGTCTGTCTGTCCGTTTGTTTGCCTGTCTGTCACCAACATTACACAAAAAAAGATTTACGGATTTTTACGGAATTTACATAGATTGTTAGGTATGCTAGGAGAAACAGATGATTAACTTTTCGTGAAGATCTATCTATTTGTTGGTTTTTTAGTCTGCCCCTTTTTTCTTAGCACCATAACTCAAAAAGCTGTGGAAGGATTTTAATAAAATTAAATGAGTTGTTAGGTACATCACAATTTGTGAATGACCAAAATTTTGTAACGATCTGTTCGTTCGTTCATTTGTTTCTGTGTTTGATTTTATGTCTGATAGCAAAATGACTCAAGTGTCTTGAATACATTTTTATATAATTTACAGGAATTGTTAAGAACGTTAAAAGACAAATATGATTAAATTTTGGTTACGATCGGTGAAAATATTTGCGTGTTTGACTAATGTGTTGTGAAAATGTTTGTCAGAAAATAACTCAATAAGTTACGGACGGAACTTCAAGAAATTACAAAACCTGTTATTTCTGTCAAAAGGCACAAATGACCCAATTTTGGAACTGATAAAGAGCAAACCATAGCTTCAGGATCAATTTGAATATTTTCGTTAGCGTTGCTTTGCTGGCGGAGGTATGCACTCTGAGAGTGCTCAAGTTATTGATTCAGTCACTTGAGTACATCTACTCTACAATAAATTTGTTAATTAATCTGTCGTTTGAACACAGCTAAACTACACTATTACTTTACAACTGCACATAGTCAGATAGAACAGTTTTTTTAGAGTTTTTGATGTTAATGATAAAGTATGGAAGTTTTGGCTTTGCAAAGAAAGTATCCCTTTTTGCCCTAGAAAAAAAAAATCTCCCCATTCAACTATACACTGGCAATATAAAAATACCTATAAAAATTAAGCTAACGGTCAATGTGCGACAGCAACTAAGCGTATACACTCTAGGGTGGTCTCAGGAGTCAACACCGGAACCATACTTTTCTATAGTGCGCAGAACCTGATAAGCGGAAGGGTATTTCGCATGCCATATAGGCTACCGTATCTATGCAACCGAGTTTTGCTATATGCATCGAGACGACGTGCAAGCTGCGCATCCTCGCATCAGGTTTAGGGTGCGGTGATGTATTGTGGCTCCGGTATCAGATTCGCGGCAAGTATTCAACTTTTGTCCACTAATGTAAATTTCAAGTCATTATCCTGTTCCTGCACATTCCGCTATTCCAAGCCCTTCGTTACAGTTCGACTGATTCCTGATATTCACCTCAAATCCCAAAACCCCAGAGCATCTCCACTACTACAAGCAATTCTTACAATTTCAGTCATTCCTGCTATTCCATAGCATTCTATGTTCCAGCTCCTTCCCACAAGTACCATTATCCAATTCCAGTTCTTTTTCATTTTTCCAGATCATTCCTACAACTGCGACTTTATTCTTGCCTTTCCATACAATTCCTTCTATTATAGCTCATTCCCGCCAAATCCAGACTATTCCAACTATTCCATCTTATTGCCACAGTTCCAGACCACTCCCAATATTCTAACTCATTCCCACTATTCCAAACCATTCCCGTATTCCAACTCATTCCCGCTATTCCAAATGAACTCCTCAGCCCCAAAAAGCCGTCCTGCCTTGGATTAGTGGCGAGATTTCGCAATTAGCGATCATGAGAGCCCAGCCAAAGGCGATTAAACCTCTTCGTAATTTGGCCCACCATAATCTTTGCTACATGATAATTGAATCCCAGCGCTAATTGCATAAGTGCTGTAAATCATCATAAGAATTTCCTTTGCACTCTTCGGTGAAACTTACGTGTTGCGGCAATTGTCATATTAGCCCTATCATAGTTATAGGAAGGTTTATTATTGCGATGTTGCTTCACTTGTCATATTAGTTCATATTACACTATTACACCATTTGTCAGATTCACCACTAATCATTACCTCTAGCTTCAATGCTACGGCGTTAACGCCCTTGCCTCATCAGCCTCACCATCAATATGGAAACTTTGCGTCACTAACTGATGAATATCAATCAATGACTCGTTCAGCCGATCCAATAAGAAGTGGTAGCACTGTAGCCACTGCACTAGAGATTTCCGGAATTACAGATTTTTTTCCACTGGCATTGATTTATTGATTACCAATGCAGGGAAGCAGTAGAAGTATCCCAGCAGGGTACTGTGCAAACCCCAATTCTTTTAAGTAATTAGCTGCTCCTGGTATTCAGAGAGCCACTAGCTGCTCCTGGTATTCGAAAAGCCACTAGCCGCTCCTGGTATTAGGAGAGCCAATAGAGACTCCTCGTATTAGGAGAGCCACTAGCAGCGTTTGGTATTCGGAGAGCCACTAGTTGCTCTTGGTATTAGGAGAGCCAGTAGCCGTTCGGGATATTCGGAGAGCTTCTGGCCGCTCCTGGTATTCGGAGAGCCGCTAGCCCCTCCTGGTATTGGGAGAGCCACTAGCCGCTCCTGGTATTCGTAGAGCCGCTAGCCGCTCCTGGTATTAGGAGAGCCACTAGTTGCTCTTGGTATTAGGAGAGCCAGTAGCCGTTCGTGGTATTCGGAGAGCTTCTGGCTGCTCCTGGTATTCGTAGAGCCGCTAGCCGCTCCTGGTATTCGGAGAGCCACTAGCCGCTCCTGGTATTCGTAGAGCCACTAGCCGCTCCTGGTATTCGGGGATAAATACTATCGGTAGCGAAAGACTTGCGTCTGCCAAAAATTTCCCTTAACGACAAGTGAGTTTAATAAGCAAGCCAGAACAATGGCGTTAGCGACGAACACAATTTCAGCTCGCAGGCATTCGATTTTACCGAAAAATCAACTTCAGCGAAAATCATCAGAAACTGATGCAAGATAAGGAGCGAATATCAGCTTGGAATTGATCAAGCGTTAAGTTGCACTAAGAAAATATAGTTCAGTGAAAAGAATTCACTGGAAATGCCCAGGGCTCACCGTATTGTGGATACCAACTGATTGTGGAACCTCCAGCGTCGAACTTTGGCTGCGATGTAAATTCAATATATAAAGGCGTCTGCTCAGCGTGAAGATTCAACTACTACGATATCATTCAGCAATGAAAGCGGAGATCCAGAAGCTAATGATCAAGAAGCTGGGGATCCTGAGGCCGGAGATCCAGAGCTATATTTGTCACCGGTACTCCAAGCGCTGAAATTGTTTGGTATCTCTACTTGTTTATCAGTACATGAATTTTCTCCTATTAAACTCTCAACTGCGGGACAGAGAGACGGACCAACATTGCAGCAAGCAAGGAAGCAGGACAGCAAGCTACCAACAACTGTGTTTTATTATAATTTTTTTTATAGTGGGTTCTTAAGAGCGTGACACTAAACATATATATATATATATATATATATATATAAATGTAGAAACTCACGACGGTCATTCTTAGTGTTAGATTAGATTTACTAAAGTTAAAAAGCTGTAACTTCGAGCCTGTGGAGTGATACGTGTTTTACCATGATATTGAAAGATATTTAGAAAACTTTTACTGCTCTTTCGTTCTTCGAAACAAAGACAGTTTTCAAATGCATATTGCGCTTTTTTATGCCCAAATTATTTTTCAGATTCAATTGATTTGGGTGTTTCTTAAAGCGAATCTCACCCGCAGTTCATGTCGACAGCGTCAAAAACACAACCTGCAGCATCCTGCCGTTGCTTGGTCTAGCACTGTCAGTCGTCAGAGTAGCTGTGTCTGTCGTTCCCCGACGGGCTGTGGCTGGTGCGAATCAGCCTTAAGAAACTGCAATGGCAGTTTGTCAGCACTTCATTAGTCATGCCTTTAGCTGTAATTTTACCATTAAACTTAGCGTGACAACGGTAGCATGAACGTCAGTCATCCAAGTTAAACCGACATACAATTTCAAGAAGATAAAGAGTTGCTGCAATTTGATCGACATCAACGCTGTTATTTCCTGCGCTGAATTTCTGCATATCTTAGCTCCAAGCAGGAGGAGGAGGAAGAACAAATGTATATTTACATAGATTTATTATTGTACTCGGCAGTCATAAATGACGGTGAAGAATTTATGATATTTCTCCAATGACACGCTGACGTTAATAAAACCGCCAAGCCAAATTAAAGGAACATAAGAAATGAGCAAAAAGTTTTCGGCTTCCCTACTGTTGAGCAGCGAAAAGTTTTCATTTTCTGACATTGACAATAATTAAATTTTTTTACAGGCAGTTAAACATCACTCAAAAGATTAATTTCGACTCGGTATCATGGATACGTCAGGACGTATGAGTTGAAAATTTTCCGCTCAGTGAAAACCTGTTTCATCGACGAATGAAATGAACTCTGAAGAATAAGTAATGCAACAAAGTTATTGGTAGGAATAAACTAATATCAGGTGCATGAGAGTGCTAAGGGAACCTTTAAGATCTTCAGTGCTTCCATTTCACCGTTGGCAATGCACAAGGTGCATTAAAATATAAGGTTGCCGTATACATTTGCCATCCTCTGCAAGCTATCCATCGTCTTTCTTCTTGAAGTGCGACAGAAAATGGATACATAAACAAACATAAAGTAAATAGATCAATGCATATCGGTCATTAGTATAAAGTAGATAACTTCACATGGTCGTCATCATATTATTTGATTTCTGTCGTAAGGGCCTACTAGCTAAGAAAATCGTGAAAAATCGTGCTTTCAAAGACATTAACTAATCCTCAACATAACCATGCTTCAAGACGTCCAATCATTTAATAAAGAAATACATGGTATATTTTTCGACAGAAATGCATCAACAGAGCCCCTTTGATCATTCAGACAGGTTTAAACTTACACAGGGCTCAATGTTGGGTCATACTGTGCAATCGTACGTTCAAGTTGTGAGTGAATGTTCAACTAAATCTCTTTCCACGGGCATCTTGGTAACTGACTTTCACTGAGCAATTGGGACGATGTGCCAGTTGATTAGCCGCTCGACAAGTTGAGCTTCCGATTGCATAGTCTTGCCTTGGCAAACAATGTCACCGGCTAGCAAGACGAGGTTCAGTTCAGCTAAACCCATAAGCCTTAACTTGTCCGGAACTTTAGACAGGAGAGTTGATTTCCCCATTTCGGATCGCGTTGCCGGCGTCAGCCACAATTTAATTACGCCGGAGACTACCGAATAATCTGTTTTGTGATGTATGAGTAAGTTTTCAAAGGTACACTAGGAAAAGTGTTGTGACAAAGCCAGCAAGCTTTCGCGTGCACTGACGGGAACTACCCGCCGTGGCAAGCTCGTACTGCATGAACAATCAGAGTTTTTTTATACGAACACGCTCTTGTGGTTATTTTTTGTACGAACACGCTCTTGCAGTTATTTTTTGTACGAGCACGCTCTTGCAGTCATTTTTTGTACGAGCACGCTCTTGTGGTTATTTTTTTGTACGAGCACGCTCTTGTGGTTATTTTTTGTACGAACACGCTCTTGTGGTTATTTTTTGTACGAGCACGCTCTTGCGGTTATTTTTTGTACGAGCACGCTCTTGCGGTTATTTCTCGTCGATACACAGGCAACCGTGCTGAATTTCGGCCACCACTTTTTCAATGTTGTGCGGTAGTTCAAAACCTTTTCTATGGCTGGCACCCCTAAACATTTTCAATAAGTTCTCGAACTCTCTACAACATTAAGAACTCATTGGTAACATAATAATCAGCTTACATACATATAATCTGAGTGCCAAATTTACTGGTAGAAATTTATTTTACCTAATCTTTCCCGCTCCTTGAAAGATCGCCCCGTACCCCGAGGGGCTGAGGGTACCCCTTGTTAGTAACACCTGCATTGTAACGGAATTAAATTTAACATCTTAACTTAGATTTCAAGAGGGGAAACCAAGGAACCTTTCAAGAGTTCTGAGAAAGTTGACTATAGCTTAACTAAACTTCTAAATACAAATCGATGACGTCAATAACACTGTGAGTAAAACAAGCATCCGGTGACAATCTGTGAGTAATATAATTCACGTCTTACTCAGAGCCACGACCGCCTAGGCTTCATGTTTACGACAAGTACAACCAGAAGACCGGAATTTTGGACGAATTTTCGCTGATAATGCGGCCGATTTTTGGGAATTCTTGGGCAGCGGATGACGAAAACAGGCTGGAAAACACGGGGTGATCACCGGCGAGGTGTACGGGGTAGAGGTGCAGCGTAACGGTCTCGTGGAAAACGGTAAATCGGGAATAAGCGGCCGTTTTGGAGCAGGGTGAAGGGATAAATTGGTGACTAATCGAAGGTAGGAATATCAGTAAATTTGGGAAAAAGCAGCCGTTTAGTAACGGGAAATGCAGTAGAATTAGATTGATGACAGACTTAGTGAAATTTGAGGACATTGATTCGAGAAAAGATTTTTTTAGTAATGGGATATAGAAATAGATTGGTGGCTGAGAAGAAAAATTGGAGAATACTGAAAAGAAAAAAACAGCAGTTTTGGAAGATTTCAGAGATAGTTTGGCGACTATGAGAAAGAAAGGCACAGGAAAATAGTAATATTGGATGAAACTTAATTTTTCGAACAGGACATAGATTTCTCTGTGACTGAACATAATCATCGTAGAATGGAAAACGGTCTGCATCAAAAATAATAAATAGCTACAATGATGCTGTAGCAGTTTCAAAATGGGGAAGCAAAATCGGAGAAATGATCCTCATGGTAAATAATATAACATATAAGGAAGGAAAATGGCAAAGCTACTTCACGGGGCGTAGGAATGGCAGCTAAGAAAATTAGCTGATTGAGAAAAAAATATATATCTAACGACGAAATTACAGATCATCGGGCACTTGGGTAAACTGAAATAAGAGAAACTAGGGCACTCTGAGAGCGCATACATCCACTAAGCACGGTAATGAAAAATTCAATTTGGCTTTGAAACCATAATTTTCTTTTTATAAACTTCAAAATCTAATCATTTGTGCCCTTTGGTGGTATTAAAAGCTTATGCAATTTTCGTGAAAATATGTTCGTAACTTTTTGAGTTATACTACTAGCAAACATTATGACAAACATGAGTCAAACACACACACGAACTAACCGATCTGCACCAAAATTTAATCATTTATGTCTTTTAACATTACTAACAAATCCTATATATTTCATAAAAATCTATTCATATTTTTTGAGTTATTGCGCTACCAAACACAAAATTAGAAACAGTGACTAACGAACGAACAAACAAATCACTCCAAAATTTTGGTCATTTACTCTTGGCAATATACCTAACTACTCATGTAAATTTAATCAAAATCCAGCCACAACTTTTTTAATTATGGCATTGAGCTAAATGAGGCTGACAAACAAACAAGCAAACAAACAAACGGATGGACAGATCTTCACCAAAAGTTAATCTCTGTTCCTCCTAACATACTTAACAATACCTGTAGATTTCATCAAAATCCGTCCATAACTTTTTGAGTTATCTTGGTGACAGACAGAGCCGACGAAAAGAAAACATAGCTGCTAAAATAATCTAATATATATGTATATAACTATATAAGTTCTTCTCTAAGTGCTTCTCAAAAATGAAAAATAGTTGAATTGGAAGTTAACCGGTGAAACTGGGAAAAGTTCCTTTTTCGCCGCACGAAGTAGAGGTGATGCTCATTCTATGGAAGTATTTAATACTGCAGAGAATATAATACCGCTTCCACTATGTATGCCGAGCACAAGAAAAGAGATAGAACTACATGAAGCCCTTCAAAGATCGTGCAGTACTAAGATTCGAGCCGTGCAAAGAAAATCTGAGCGCTTACAATCATATATGTCTGGGAATTTCTGGAATGTGTCACTGCGAATTTGAAAGAGCGGATTTTCGCCAGTCGCTCAGAAGGGACTGGCGAGACTTGCGATATACGCATTCCAAACAGAGATGGTTGGTGGCTTAAGACCGTGCCGACAATATATCCTAATAACTTCATTGTGCGGAAAGCAAAACGGTTCAACAAAATAATTTTTATTAAAAATACACCAGACTACCTTCGACATATTTGAAATGCCACTTCTGTGAAAGTTTATATATATTCATACATAGATCCGAAATTTTACTAGATTCTCAATTAAGAAGAATACCAGATAGACCAGCGGTCAGCGGTTACGTGCAATGTGGAGATAATTCGCTGCTGCTCTCCTTTAGGCTGCTAGCTGTGACCTAACAGAAGAAGCTTAGTATCGTGACTCCGCACTCACGAGGTGAAGTGCAAACGTCTGCTTCACTTCGTCCGAAGATCCTCAGGCAACTCCAGGTAAAAAGAATCTAAGCGGGTAAAAATAATCTTGCTGGCAAAGCGAAAAAAAANGTATCGTGACTCCGCACTCACGAGGTGAAGTGCAAACGTCTGCTTCACTTCGTCCGAAGATCCTCAGGCAACTCCAGGTAAAAAGAATCTAAGCGGGTAAAAATAATCTTGCTGGCAAAGCGAAAAAAAAATCATTCCAAAATAATCTAAACTGAAAATATGGCAACTCATCGGTAAAATAAGGACGACTTTCTTTAATGATACATAATTCAAAGAAGTAAAATTGCAACTTGGCGGTAAAACTGTGAAAAATTCCTTCTAGAACAGTTTAAACAGATATTGCAGCAACTTAATAGCAAGCAGGAAAAGTGTTTTTGTAAAAGAATTTAATTAAGTTGAATGGCAATTCAACAGTAAGCAGGGAAACTCTGCTAAAAGAAACTAAACAGGCGAAAAAGTAAGTTAAGCACGGAAAGAATTCACCCTTCTGGCAGCGAAGCGATCCCCGATACTAGACCATGCGAGTGCGACACTCTCAGTTCCTGCCACTGCTGATACTGCAGAAATACAGAGCGTCAGCAGCTGGAAATTTATAAAAGTTTTTCCCGGTACTGCGGGGAAACATTACGTCTCCCGCTCGAAATACATATACATTGTTTACCAAGTGACGTGCTGTTTGCCAAACGTCAACCGCCCAGGAGAATACGACATCGTCAAGCCAAGTTTGGTATATATTTACAATAATAGGAGGGGGGGGGTCGGAGGGGGTCTGACATGGACCAGTAGCTGCATTAATTATTGGATAGCAAAGAGGGCTGCGGTGCTTGCTGTAATATGCAGGTGAGTGCTGGCCAGGTGATGGGGGCAGGTGCGATAGGTGAGGGAGGATAGTCTGGGAAGGTACATAGATAGCTAGAACAGGTGAAGAGAGACAGGTAGGACAGGTGAGGGAGGTGGGATGGGAGTTGTGGGGACCAAGGGACGACAGGTGGCGAGAAGAAATTGGGACGTGTCTAAATTATTAGATACTGTACGAAGATGCGAACTCACAGACTTGAGAAATACGTCTTCCAACTCTGTAGTTGGTTTGCATGGTTACTTAGGGGGCATTGGATTGAGGCAATGAGGTTTATGCGTACAACAGAAAGAAATTTTTGATTAAAGAACTCAAATAGGTTAATGGGGTTTTTGCAGTATTAATACTTGGGTTCATTTCTTGTTAATTATAATACTAATTCGCGCTTTAGTAATTTTATAAGAAATAGACACCAGCTTTCTTGCACATTAGTTACTCAAAATCTAAACTTGAACATTAGCTACTTTAAATCTGAACTTCAACTTTAGTTAGCAACCCTAATGCTGAAATTGAACATTAGCGAGTTTAATGCCGATATTTAATTCGGTCGCTAGCATTGGCAGTTATGCCCTTGATAGCAATTCAGTGCAGCGCTGAAATTTGCTAATACAACCACGGAAAACATCAAGAGGTGTTTCCTTGCCATTCAAATGCTGACGTTTGCTAGTGTTTCTGCACGAATCACTACTTCAAAACAATAATACCGTTGTATTAGCATATACATTGGCACCTTACTTGTTCAGCACTAGAGATGAAAACAAAAACTGATTTTATAATTTCCATCCTACAAAACACTAACTTTGATAAAAAATAGCTAGAGCTCTCGCTGAAACCCATAGCTCGCTCTATGGCAGAACGTCGGATTTTAACACTATAATATGCAAAGAGCACTCGGGGGCGTAGAATGCCGACACACACACACCACACACTACACACTGTCGCCAATACAGAACCACTTTCGCTGCCTGAAAGCTGGGTTGTATTGGCATGAAGTTGAGATCATAAGTTGCGGAGGGTGCTGCTTCCAGCTTTTTTTCAGACGGTTTTTTGATCGTGTTGAGTGTCTGCACTTTGTTAGGAACCCTAACAAAGTTTGCGGCCGTAGCGGCGCCGCTCAGCAGCTAAATTACAGTCTTAGCTTCTTAGCTAAACGGGCTTAGCTACACCTGAGCTAATATTTCTATGACGATGCTGAGGAAACTAAAGGCAAAAACGCTGGGCAACGCCGTGAAGAGCATAAATAAAAATTCAAGGTCACTCAGAATCTGGATTTCGATTCGGCGCAAGAACAATTGGCAAAATTCAAATTTCTATAATTAAAACCAATATGCCAATTCCCCAATGGCGTGGGGGCAAAATGGGTCACAGGAAGATGACGCAAGGGCCGAGATGTTCTTGAATGAATTACGCTAGTTCCTTCCAGTCACCATAGTTACGACAAGTAAGTCACTCGTTTCTGCATAATCGATGGTTTACAAAATATATGCATGGCGTATGCTCGACATTGAGTTTCCGCATTTGCATTTATGTGAAGCTCAATCTTCGGCTTGCATTTCGCATATTTTTGTTTCCAGTTATTATTACCCAATTTCTTCTTCTAGGTAAAGTTAGTTGATATTCATAGGAACATTTGATAATATATGTGCCTGTTTCTGTCATGGTCACTATGGTAACATGTATGAAAGGAACTTAGTCAGCCAGAGATGTTTCGCCGTCCCTGAAGTTCTGTTTGCTGCAGGCATTGCAGCTGCAGCAACTTCAGAACCTCCTGTGGGTCTCCAATAGACAGAGCAAGGCACTTCAGAACTTGTGAAGGGTTCTGGACCCTTCTCGCATCGATTATTTGAGAGGGCTGTCGAAGGGGCGAGCATGAGAGGTTCCAAGGGCAGGTGTCACGAGAAGAGAGAAGACGAGGTATTAATAATGTCTGCCCCGTCGTCTTTGTTATCTTCCTTAGTATTTTAATTATTGCCATTAATATAATTATTGATACCGTTGATCACGATATCCAACTTTACAAACTGGATCATCATGGTATAAGTGGTAACATCCTTCAGCTAATCCGCAGCTACCTTACAGGTCGAAAACAATATGTTTGTGTCAATGGTTTGAATCGAATCAGAGTGAGATTGCTGTCGGAGTTCCTCAGGGATCTATTCTTGGACCGCTCCTTTTTAATGTGTACATAAATGATATAGCTGCTTTTCAAGATGTGAAATCTATTTTATTTGCGGATGATGCTGTTTTTTTATATAAATATTGTTTGTTTTTCAGGTGCTGTTGAACGACTCAACTTTTTTATTGTGCAGTTAATGGAGTGGTTCATTTTGAACAGATTGACTCCCAACGCCAACAAGACTAAACTTATGTTATGTACTTCAAAATCCTTACCCATTTTACCAGATATTTTCTTGAACGGTACTACATTGCAGTGGGTCTTGTCTGTCAAATATTTGGGTGTGACACTTGATTCAAAATTAAATTATTCTAATCATATTCAAGAAGTATGCAATAAAGCCGCCAAAGCAAGAGGAGCCATCCGGTTGTTCGAAAATTCTAGAGCCAGCAGTCATCAATTATGTTATACCGCGCGTTAGTAAAACCCCCACCTTATTCAAAGCGTTACTGCATGGGGAGGTTCAACTGCACTTGTACCCCGACCTCTTGTGGTGTCGTTGACTGAGGTACCTAGAATAATTCTAAACGTTAGGCGAAACAACAATGTACCAATAATGTCAACCCATACTATGCGTAGTCAGTTGCAGAGGTTTTATACAGTGATGCAGCTTTGTCTGAGCAGCACTACAGAATATTTGTGCCTTCCTATGAATATGGTTCTCGTGGTAGTAACCTAAATTAACCAGCTGTTAGGCTAGAGGTTCAGAAGCGTTTTACTATTTATAACAGTGTCCAGATATATATAATGCAATACTTGAAGAGCTTAGAGAGCCAATATCAAATCAGGTTTTTAAAGCAAAATATAAAGCCTTCATACTGAGTCTTTACGCAAATCAGCGCTTAAATTATAGCTAATTATGAGTAGTACAACCATAATTTAATTTTGTCTCAAGTACTCCCGTTGTATGCATGGTCTTAGAAATTTATATGCCTGATATCCTGATATTTCCGATATATCGTGTCTTGGAAAGGAGTAGTGCCTCATAAGTTGAAATACTTTGAGTAGGGCACGTTCTCTACTTATTGTAGTAGGTTTTATTTGAAGACTGTAACGAGAGAACAATAGAGGTGATAAAGGAAAACTGTTACTCAATTTCATGAAAGGTTATAAGAGCATATTTTAGCTTAATGCAGGGAATGCATGAACACTGACGTCATTGCTGTTTTACAGTTCCGCCAAGGAGGTTACGTTTTTGTCGGGTTTGTCTGGCTGTTTCTCCGTCTGTCTTTCTGTCTGTCTGTTAGTCTGTGTCACCAAGATAACTCAAAAAGTTATGGGCGGATTTTGACGAAACTTACATGGGTTGTTAAGTATGTTAGAAGGAATAGATGATTAACTTTTTGTGAAGATCTACCCATCCGTTAGTATGTTTCTTTATTAGTCTGTCTGCCTATTTTTTGTTAGTGCCATAACTTAAAAAGTAATCTGCGGATTTTCATGAAATTTACATAAGTTGCTGGGTTTCTGACAGAGAGTAAATGATCAATTTTTTTTTTTTTGACGATCTGTTTGTTTTTTCGTTCGTTTGTTTGTCGCTGTGTTGGATTTTACGTTTGTTAGCGCAATAACTAAAAAATTATAGATGGATCATTCTGAACTTTTCAGGAATTGTTAGTAATTTTAAAAAACATAATTGATTTTTAAATTTTGGTGATGATGGAAGGCCCGCTTGTGTGTTTGACTAATATGTTAAAATGTTTGTTTGCGCATTGACTCAAGAAAATTATAAATGGATCTTTATGAAATTTTCAGGAATTATTATTAATTTGAAAGACATAGTTAATTAAATTCTGGCGATGATCGGTAGGTCAGTTTGTGTGTTAGACTAATGTTTGCTGAAACGCTTTTTAGCGCAATAACTCAAATATTATTGATGAATCTTTATGAAATTGTCAGGAATTGTTAGTCTTGATTAAAGACCTAATTGATTCAATTTTCGTGGTGATCGGCTAGTCCGTTTGCGTGTTTGACTTACGTTTGTCAAATTTGTCATAGTGGTCAAAAAACAGCAAGCTCCTTTCATATAGATGACATTGTCACGGCTTCGGGCTGAACAAAATGTCAAAAATACTTACAACGAAGTAAATAACATAATAGATGCCATTCCATGCTTTCAAAAGTAATATTAAGTCCAATTCTATGATAAAATATTTTGAAAGTAAGAAACCCGTTGCGGCTCCGGGAGCGAACTGAACGCCCTACCCTCCGATAAATGTCTTTGAGCGGTTTGTTGACAGAATTTCGCGCGTTTGACCAGTGTATCGAACGCAAAAGTGCTACATGCACCAACACAGAATTTTGCGCAAAAGCGAGAGTGTGCAGGTTTTTAGACTTCGATTTCGCCCGCAAAACTCGGATACTCGTTCTTTTGATAGCGTTTGACCTCGGCATTAGGCTTTCATCAGTATTAGATAGGAGAAAATTAGACTATCATTGATACGACCTGGGGAGGGATGGATAAGAGAAGGTGTTAAGTTCATATTAAAGCTGCTACTGCTCTCAGGTCTTGCGTAGAAAATTCATTGCCTCACTTGGAACACATTTCACCCTGCCTCTGCATGATACGTGTCAGAGAGCATCATAAGTGAAGAACAATGCTTTTGTTCTGTGGAATTTCCACAGGTCCATTCACTATTAGATAGGGAAAAATTAGGGTAACCTCTATACGATCTCGGGAGAGATCGGGTTGAATTTTTATTTTCAAGCTACTATTGGTCGTAGGTCATAGGTAGGAGCAAGGAGGTTCTAATCCTTGGGTAGATTTGGTGTGTCACTCTTGGAAACATATATTCACATTTCGTATACATGATACGGATCTGACATATCAATGAAGACCATTACTTATGTTGTGTGGAATTTCCAGAGGTCCAGCTTGTTTACCTGTATAATGTAGTGAAGTAGTGAAAGCGGTAGGCGAATCGATAAGGTGAATGAAATTGGCACAGAAAATGTCATTATGTTAGAGAAAAATTATAATAGTGGATAAATGCAGAATTTAGAGAAATAACATAGCAGGAGACTCTTCATGGCTGAGGGTCGGTACCTCGTCTTCTGACTTTGTGGAGCTGAACGATTCGCAGCATCGTCGCTAAGGCGTGTTCGATTGGGACATCGCTGTCGAATATTCCAAAGCACTCGACTTTTTTAACCCATTTACGCCTGTCCCACTCGAACGGATTTTAGGAGATAAGTTTTAAAATGTTAACCTGAGCTGTGATGTAAATCTCGTGGATTTGTCAATCCCAAATTTCATTGATGTCGTTCCCTAAGATAGGTTAGAAATATGGAACTGGCTCGGCTAATTTTATTACAGGTTATATGCGATACATCAAACGCGACAGCAATGGCACTAAGTAAGCAGAACACAAAGCTGGTCCCAGCGAGTGACAGATATGTATGTCTTTTTTTATAATTTTATGAATCCACAACATGATTTCAGCGCAACCTACACAAGTCAACTCTAAAATACGCTTTTTTTCCTCTTGCTTTCAAAGAAAACGAAGCAATAATATGCAAATATTTTTAAGGAGGCCAAAATAGCAAAATTCTTCCTTTTATTTTAATATTAATTCACCGGAAGTAAGCAAGTGTGTTGTATTAGTGCCTCTATTTTCTTGGCTTAAGCCCATCAAAAATTCATATGTTTATGAAAACTTGCTAAGTACTTCACAGGCACCGCATGCCTCATGCCCGCCATTGTTGTGTACCCTAGAGAAAAGTAAAGTGCACTTTCTTAAAAACTCTAACTACCTCCTGGGCAGAATTGAGGTGTCGGCCCAAGCAGGTTCCGCTTAAGGTCTTAAACTCAATTCAAAGTGGCGAAAAGAACGGTCTGAGTTGACCTTCCGCTCGAGTTAAGCTAAGCGAATGGAGTTAATGTCCCAAGCGAACACGCCTTAATTATAACTGTCAGTACTGATACTTCTTTTATTATAAGTATACCTAGCAGTCAAAAATGACGGCAAGGAAGTTGCACTAACTGCTCTTCTTCGTTCAAGTGAGGGGAAGTAACTGTACTACATAAGCTGCAGAACGCCCCCTAGCTTGTCTTGAACATCAAATTATGTAAGAGCGCCGCCAATTCCACTTTGGCAGAGCAGTTTTATGCTTTAAGTGGAACATCCAGCAAAAATAAATATAAACCCTCGCATCGGTCAATAGCTTTCTATACTCATGCTTCACCCTATCCAAGATACGGTTACGCTGGCAATAAATACGGTTTTACAAATGCCCCAAATGGTGACAGAATGTGAATAAGTGAAAAAAACTAAAGGATAAATAATGGATACATACACAATGGAATTCATTTCAGTATTTGACTCGGACCTCGCAGTGACGTGAGTCAGTGTACTAATGTAGAGACTGTATTTAGCAAATAAACAGCAACACTGGATTCCTTCCGGAAATGCACAATCAGCTGGAGGGTGCATCATCACCAGGGCAAAGCATAACCTTCTCACGGCGCTACTCGCTCGTAACTAGCTGCTGAGGACACACAGACTGCTGACAGTCTGGAGGGGCGGGAGGTGGGAGTGAGTCGTACTTCTTATATAATGTCTCTTTCATCTTTGACACCATAACTCTGACAATGTGTGGCTGACTGCAGCTGTGCACTGCCCTGGCCTTATCGTGGATTTATGTGTCACACGAACCAGTGTGAAAGTATAACTCAGTCGGGGAGTGACGGTAAATTTGACGTCATACTGAAAGTGGCTTATGCAAATTCCTTTCATGTATTCGTAATATAGTACGTTCAACATAACTTATCTACATTCCAGTGTCTTCATACGTATCACCGAAATATTCATCCACTGGCTCCTCAAGCTTCAGCAACTTCGATCGTAGACTCTCCTGGATCTGAATGACCGTTTCATTCCTGTCCGAAAGCGAAAGGAATGCCTGTGATCACTTCTTCGGGGGCCAACTTAGTATGATATAAACAACTGAAACCCAATGGTAATTTATCTGTGCAAGCCTGTAGCTATTTTCCTCGCAGCAAGATTAAGCTGTACAGTGAGAGTAACACAATTATACGTTGCTGCGATGAGCTGTTGCCACTACCCTATATGCCTAAGTATACACTACTAGCTTACTGTGCTGAAGTTTATAGCATGGTGGCTTAGTGGTACCTGGAGTTTAGGCTTCGTCTCATCTGTACGAGTGGAGCCCTTGAGCAGTCAACTATCCATTATATAATCTTTGTAATACATTTCATAACATGTGCCCTTTTCTATAGACAAATTTCTGAAGAGCATTTTCCGTAGTGTTTTCCGTAAAGCATTTTTACACGGCGTTTCCAATGCTTAATTTGACCCCGCCTGTGCACAAACAAAAGACAACAAAACTTCTGTTGGCGCTAATGAAGACTCCGTCAGAGTTTTCAGAACAAGAACCATTGTGCTACCATTGCCGGAATTAATTGACAGCAGTACCAGCAGAAGCTACCAGTAGCGGAAGTGTTACTTAGCGCCCTTTGTATCACTCAGTTCTTTTTTTTCTTTCTTTATTTATTTTCGGAAGCAATCTGCCGGCAGAAAAGACGCTCTCTCCCTTTGCTCGCTGTCGACAATTTTGCTCAACGAGAAAGATTTTCTTTCTTTTTTATCTTTCTTTTTTGTTCAAGAGAGAAGCACTTTCTGTCTTACGGTAATGGATTAGGTATCTGAGTAAATGGGAAAGTGTTGAGTGTAAAACTCAATTTATACTCACTCTGTGATAAGAAGAAGCATTTCCAACTCATGCTCAACAATTTCTTACCTGCTTACTCAACAATTTCTTACAGACTCTCAGAAAGTTGATCAAAATTTTTTTATCCCTCCTGATAACAAAAGAAAGTATTTCCTACTCACGCAAGTGGGTTGTGGCTTGTGAGCTTTTCAAGTATTTTTTACTCAATCATGTGACAAAACAGCTACTTACTACACGCGCAATTGGGTCAATCAACGATTTTTTACTCACTTGGGAAAACGACGTATCCATTTTCCATTCATTCAGCTACATAAAACCAATACTAATATTTTAGTATGACGGCTTCGTTGCATTGTAGCGAACTAAGGAGCTGTACTTATTTAAATATACATAAATAAAATGAATAATTGATCTAAAGAAGAACTAAAAACGGCAAATATGTCAGGACCTTCTAGGCGCGAGCCATTAAGTCTCATCACTCACACCTAGTCACACACACACCCTCCCACCACCGCCGTCGGTGTAACACTGTGGGCAGCAGCAAAACGCGCAATGCACTTGTGTCGCATCGGAGGCGGATGGGGAAATACACGCACAGACACGATGAAAACTAAACATCCTCGCGGATTGTACGAGGGCTGCAATTAATTGTAGAAACTTCGGAAATAATTGGCGTCTTACTCATAATTATAATTATTCGTCAACTGATAACACTAAAGTTAACTAGAGGCCTCGTGGCGTACGACCATCACCTGCGGTGAACGGCAATGCTCAACGCCGTCATTTTTGATGGCCAGATTACTCGAGAGTTTTCACATTTTTCATATGTAGGTCAACCTACCTGACTCCCTGCAAAAAAATTATGAATATTACTCAACTCTTTTTCCCTCTTTTTGGGTGGGCAGACAAACAAATGTACTCAAATCTAAGCGAAAACATGATCAACTCTTCTACTTCGTTCGCGGGTGAAAATAACATTAGCTTTGGAGCAATTACAGCGGTTATTGAAGACACAAATTATTTGCTTTTGTCATCGACATCAAAGCGAAATAATAACGAGAATCCTCGATCAAATTGGCAGTCCGGGTCACAGCACAAAATCAGGCGACAGGAATCTGAGATGACCTTTGCACCAAAAAGACTCTGCTCTCTGGGCCCGGCAATCAAGGACACACACACTACACCAGTGACTCCTGCATTTTTTTTACTGGTACAACCGTAAAAAATTTCTTCTGATCTCGCAGCTCCTACAAATATCTTTTTGTTCAATGATGTAGGATGTAATACGAGAATTTTATCAACTATCTATTTCACTTTTTAGGGACAATAGGTAGATAAATCTAGGATAAATGTAAAAGAAACTTACAAAAAGTAATATTTGAATAAACCTAACGAAAATTTCAACTCCTTCTTGAATGAATATAATAGTAAAATCAAGATCTAGCTTCGAATCGTTTAGAAAGGAATTTAATTATTGTATTATTTATAAATTCAAACATATGGACAACTGGGGATGACCCAAAATAACATCTAAATAATCACTGCACTGTGAAACATGTACAAAATCAAAAAGCTGAGTTTTGTTTCTGTTTCTTACTTATATTTCAGATTTTCAACGACTTGCCGATAGCAACAAAATTGTCTGCCTAAGCATCCACGTGATTTCCAGATTTCGTCTTCTTTGAGAAAAGTGCTATATCCTGTGACTCGCATTTGAGAAAAGTGCTAAATCCTGTGACTCGCATTTGAGAAAAGTGCTAAATCCTGTGACTCGCATTTGAGAAAAGTGCTAAATCCTGTGACTCGCATTTGAGAAAAGTGCTAAATCCTGTGACTCGCATTGAGAAAAGTGCTAAATCCTGTGACTCGCATTTGAGAAAAGTGCTAAATCCTGTGACTCGCATTTGAGAAAAGGGCTAAATCCTGTGACTCGCATTTGAGAAAAGTGCTAAATCCCATGACTTGCATTTGAGAAA